>LIAE01009084.1:0-11186 GCA_002287525.1 Diploscapter pachys | reverse complement strand
CTCCCACTCGATGGACGAGTGCGAGGCCCTCTGCAGTCGAATCGCCGTTCTTAACAAGGGAGAACTCATCGCCATCGGGGAGAGTCAGACACTCAAATCATTGTGAGTCACAATTTCCATCATTCTTTTCTACTCACTTCTAAAGAATGTTTTTATTGATCATAGCAGAAAGGAGATTTTCCATACGAAAAAACGAATTACCTTGCATTTCAATCAAACTGATTCCTGATGCCAAAACCGTATGGCTTCTTTTTCCTCTTTTCTCCTCACACTGTTCTCAAAGTGAGAGATCTTGAACATAATTTTGGCGAAAATGATAAGAAACGAATGCCTCAACCTGTTCGCATTAGTGAAGAGACAAACTGACGCATTTGCTATTGGGCTAGAGGAGCATTCCTTCGGGATGCATTATTGCACTATGTGCTTTACGCAAAGATATACGTGTTTAAATTGTTACGGTTTATTTATGATTGCCTGCCAGGGTTACTTTGATTTGTTGGGCTTCCTGTAGATGGCGGTAGATGGAGTAGGAAATGGCTGATCGAGGGAGATGAAGATTAACAATGAGGTTTAAGAGTGAATGAGATCAATGTTGATTATAGGATTGGGGATAATTGCTTGATGTAAGCCAATTTGAGCGAGACCATTTGAGATGGAGGTTTATGTGTTCAAATTTGATTCAGGCCAATCACAAAGCCTATATTCTACACAATTTTTCTTTATTGAATTATCCGATTTAGGTACGGAAATAATTACACGATGACGATGACAGTGCCGAGTGGGAATGAGAGTGTGAAGAGTGAGGTGAAGAAGGAAGTCGAGGAGACATTCACGGATTCAGTTATCAAAACAACCGAGGAGAGCAAGACACTCAATCTCAAGTGGCTGGTCAGTTATTCTTTGCATCCTTATCATTCATTCTTCAAAATAATGATTGCAGATTCCGAAGAAGCCGAACGATAAATGGTCGAATAAATTCAGCCAGATGCAGCAGCTCGCGCAGAAATACAACATTCAAGTATTTTAAATGCATATATTAACATTTCCTAAAATCTTGTCTTCATTCTTCAATATAGCAATCACTATTGGAAAATGGATAGTGTTGTGATGCGAGAAATCATAATGCTTTTTATCAAACTTATCATAGAAGATTATGAAAAACCGTCAGCTAATTAATTCAATACACTTTCAGGACTACTGCCTGGCGCAGTCGAGTTTGGAAGATGCGTTCCTGAGGCTGTCAGAGACGAATGACAACAATGCTCCAATCTTCGTGGCGAACAATGAAGATGAGGGAGAGACAAATGGAAACACGGAAGTAAATGAAGTGCCTAGAAACAATTTCGTTGATAATAACCCTTTTGAATTAACGAAAAAAATCACTCCAAGCCAGACGCCAAGTAATGAACTTTAAAGTTCAGTTAAGACTTAGCTGCAATGCAACTCGCTCAAAATAGCATAGAAAATGAGAGCACAAGAAATGTTCCAATCTGATACAATCACGTTCTCTTCATTTCACATGCTATTTCGAGCGAGTTTTAAATTGCAAGTTGCATTGCAACTAAGTATGAACGGACTCTATCTTTCAAATATTCCACCTGCCCCAACAAAAGAACAGTTTTATCGCCCCTCTTCCAGTTTCACTAATCAGCCTCTCAATAGATAACTTTTCTTGTCAAGTTTCCTAATTTCTTTCCGCCTGTTAGCCAATGCAGTCAATGGTAAAACTATTCAAATGACAATGGTTTATTCGGTTGTTTTCTGACTGCTCGATTCATCCATTGAACTGTTCAATCGACTAAATATTCGATCATTTTGATGCATATTTTCGGATTCACTTCTAATGAGCTCTAGAACAACTTTGAGTAAAAAATCTCCGAGGGTAATATAAACTCTTTGGCTTTTCGCCTGCCTAGTTATTGTTCTCTCTTAATGTTTTACATAATATACCAAAATTCCTCTACGTGTAAAGCTTTAATTCTGCAGAAATACATTCTTCGCTGTTTTCATACTCAAAGCTAGTATTATTTTTTGCTATTTTAAATTCGAACTATGGGTGAAATCTGCGTTATGTGACATGATTTTCTCAGTCGGTTTCGCAAGAATTCCACCAAATCACTTATAAACATTACGGGGATTTGGCATAATATTCCACATAAAAAAAAACAACAAAAATCTAGTCACTTATGCAGATCTCATTCAATTATATTTATTCATAATTTATTCTCATTACAGGTGGAATTGAATTTAGTTGATGAAAGAACTCGTTCATTATTTGATTTGGAAGATTAATCTTCCTTCAGCCATTCTTATTCTATGCATAAGTTGTGCCGCATAATATTGAAACATAGTGAAGGATCATTTGACTTCAATTAATGTCCCTATAACTTATATGCTTTGTCAAAAAATAAAAGATTTCGAAGAAAAATGTGATAAATCCGATAGAAATGATTTCATATAATTTGAAAATGGTCGAAAGGTAAAAAAAAATTAGAATCCGGCTGGATTTGTCGGGATTCGTCGCAGTTTCGCAGGTCAGAACATAAGCCATCCACCTATTCATCTCTTCACCTTCATGTCCATCGACCTAATGGATGAGAGTTAATTGTGAACTGCCCGTGTTGCTTTATAATGTGGTCAGGAGTGGAGAATGGGAGGGTTGGAACTCGTTCTTGTCCCTGCTTGTTTGCATCTCCCAGCTTCATCTGCTTCATCCCAGCTTTTCCCCATCCTCCCTTTCGTTTCTCCTCTCGGCTAGCGTCAGTTAATGCAGCAATGCCCTCCAGGCCAGCCCCAGACAACCCTTATGGTTATCCCTGTCCCTGGCCAGTTCATAGCTATTCATTCACTTACTCGCTGCACTGCAAACATGCATGTCGAAAAAGCCCATAGGTCGGGTGCATGACCCCACTCAACTTCGCTCTCTACTTCATTTCGCTGCTTCACTTACAATTGTCTCTGCTTGTTTCTTCTTTCGCGATCTTTCCATTTTCATATTCGACCTGCAGCTGTTTCCATTCGAGATCTCTAGTTTCTTTTCAGATGCGCTTATGGCTCATTCTTTTTCTCTCTGCATTGATAGCCATTGTAATGGCTGATTACACGATGGTCGAGGAACAGGTTGATATCGATTATTGATGATCTTCTGATCTTCATGACTAATTGATGAGTTCAGAATCCGCTAGATGGAGATCCGCATGACTTGACGATTCTGAGGGTGAAGAGAGCCGATAATAAAGCTGCTGTACGAAATTGATCTAAACTATATCATCATGCTTAGAAGAGACCAAGTGGTTTTTTCTTCAAAATAGGTTAAATTGGGTAAAATAGATATTAGGATGACGAACAAGATCGTGACGAGCTCAAAACTTTTAAATTTTCAAAAACGGTCCATCCTATCAAAAGTCATGACCATTTTTGTGCGGCAATTCGTTCCTGCAGCGGCCTTCCCAAATTTTTCCGACAAAGAAACTGCACTGCGTTTAGCGCTTATATTTTCACGCCAAATTTTGAAGCCAACGCCGACCTGCGCCGAGCAGAATTTCGAGAAACTATAAAGTAAACTGACTATGGAGAATCCGAATTCGCCTGGAGATTTTTTGGGAAAGTCCCCTATCGCGAGGTTCGACGTCGTCCATGCCTTCAAAAGGCCTTTTTCGAAAAACCAATGACACCATCGTTTCGGGCGCCATTTATATTACCCTATTAGATATTTTGGTTTCATGAAATTAATAACCAATTAACGGGGTAATTAACGATAATTGAAACGTCGGAAAATTTCATGTGTTCTTTCTTTCCTTTGAAACGAATAGACTTGGCCTTTCTAATCATGCTAGAACATTTTATTGAGTGTGAATTGAATACGATATCATGATTAGTTTCATTGAATTTGTCATTTCTCTGGCAGGATGATGTGATAATTCCATGAAGATCAGCTTTAAGATATGATTTTAGCAACTTCGAAAAGCAGCTATACAAGAAGTTAGAACAAGACGACTTGCATTACGGGAAAAGAGAAAGCAGCAGAGACAGAGACGAAATCAGCGACAGAATCGGAGACATCAAAGACAGAGAAGGACTCCTGCTACTTCTGCAGAACCTGCAGCAAAGTACCGTATTCGCTAGATTTAGCTTTAGGATTATAACTCAATATGTGGTTAAATTAATCATGAAAATGATTCCAGAGGCACGAAAACACACATCGACTACTACAATTTCTTATTAAGTAAGCACAGACAGGAGCAGAGAAAGAGGCAGTTGGAGAGGAATACAGACAGGGAGAAAGTCAATCAGATACTTACTGTAAGTTGGATGGACTATTTGGAGATCTCGAGCTAAGAGAAAGTGAAGCAAGAATTTATTCTTGAATCTTTCGCATGACTTGAGGCTTAAAAATTGCTCAAAAGAAAAAAAGACGATGAGATAATGATGTATTAGTTTTAGGAATCACAGAACTTCCGAATCAAGCGAAAGGGCGAACTCTTCAAAGTGCTAGCTGAAGCGAGGGTATGAATCTGAAGCAATCTCTCAACTTATTCTATTCCATTCGATTCTATCTTATTCTCATCAGTTACACATGCAATGTATCACTTAGCAATAAATCGTTTGACCGTAAGTTTGCGATGAAAATGAGATGAAATGAATGAATGAAGGAGAGGAAAAATTACTAAGTTTGCACGGCTTACTTCAGGCTCGACAAATTCGACAGAAGCAAGCATTGCACGAACAGAAGAAGAAACTGAGGAAGTGGAAGAGAGACAACGTACTCAAGCAGGCACAGAAACTTCTAGAATTGGAGGGCAAGGAATTGCAAGTCAGAAACAGAAATGCACTCAATATAAGGTAGAAAAATATTCCAGAAATATTTTCTCTAAAATATAGAAATCTATGAGTTAAACTAATTGAAAATGTTGACATTTTGGTACAGCATTAAGTTAGACCTGAGCTAGAACAGCTGATTTCAGGAAGGCGTTAGGAGATGATAAACAAGGACAAAAAGCATTGGAGAAGGTATGCCAAGAAAAAATGTAATTTAGTTAAAATCTGTAGGTGCTTGATGAAACGAAAAATAAGAAGAAGAAGAGACGAACAAATTCGAATGTGCACGATTGGGGCACGATTACTGCTACTGAACCTGTGCTTGAGGAAAAGAAAACTGAAGACGATGAAGAGAGAAAGACAGAGGACAAAGAAGCTGAAACTGAAATCAAATCGGAAGATGTGACGAAGAAGGAAGAAGAAAAAATTACGACGACGACGACGACAACGACATCGACTGTGAAACCCAAAGTCAATTTCGAGCAAGAGCATCTGGGAGATAACATGACGGTGAGAAAATAAGCAATTAGACAAAAATGAATGACTCAATTCAGTTAGCATTGCGAATTCCGCCACATATATTCGAGGAAATGAAAGATTTTCTGGCTAAATATCATGGAAAAGAAATACATTTGTCTGATGATGCGAAGAGGGTATTCTCTGATGAAATCGTTTCATAAATAACTGCCTTTCTTGCTTTCAGGAAATAGCCCTTCGATATGCGTCTTCTTCAACCACAACCTCAACTACGACGCTGAAACCTGTGAATATAAATGATCCAAGCAAATATGTGAGGATTATTTTTCCAATAACCATCGTTAACCAATTTTCTTCTTTCAGGTAAATGTGCGTGTTCCTGAAAACATCTACCATAGGTACCAAAAGTTCTTCTATCATTACGAGATCGATATTCCGAGTGCGGTGAATGATACTAAGAGTGCAGAGAGTACGAATTTTAATCCATACGAAGCTGTGCAAGCCGTGCAACACGAAATCAGTACGACAGAAAGCACAACAACCCCAATCACGACCACGACAACAACGAGCAGCACAACGACTACTTCAACAACTCGAAGTGCAACTCAATCGAGCATCGACCAGAGTGGATATGTCTATCCGTTCAATTCACATCATCATGCAGGAGACCTTCATCAACCTGACACTTCTGCAAGGGCTTATGCAACTAAAGCATTCGAATCTGAGGTGAGCCGATGTCTGTGTATAATAGGAAATTAGTTTGAAAGTTCGATTATTAATGGATTATTAGAAAGAGAGTTTAATGGGCAATTAATAAAAGCAGTACCACAACAATTCAACGAATATGCATATTTTGGGCAAATTTAAATAGTAATATCTTACCCATAAGGCATAGGATTTAGTAATAGAGTGCTGGATATCAAACTTTTCAGCTAAGAAAATTCATATAATGATAATTTGATAGATTTTTGTGTACTATTTCTATTAATGACAGTACTACTACTTTTTATTAATTGCCATTTAATGACAAAATAAGTGTTTCGCTCAAGTTACCTTGACGACTGGGCTACGATATAGAAAATGAGATAAGATAAAAATCGCATTATATATGAAAATAATTTTACTTATTTTTCAGGTAGCAGACATGGACCAGTCTCTCAAATCCCTGATTTCCCTGGCTTCTTCTCGTGATGTCGAAGTGCCTGAGGATGAAGACGAAGGACCGCGGATTCACATCAATCTGACGAAGCGCAACGAGAAGCCAATTAGTGATATTAATCCGGCTGATTTACAAGTTCCTTTTAGAGCTAAGATATAATTAGTTTTAATCACCTATTCTTAGGAACCAAAGTTAATAATAATCGAATGAGTTATGACTTGATTAGCCTAAAATAGAAATGTGCAATGTTGCTGCTCACTGATACAGGTCGATTTAATCCGAGTTCAGAATTGTGATGAATTGTATAAATTGTTAATTTAATTATCGCGAGTTCGTGATGTAATTATGAAATGAATGAATCAATTCCTTAATTCCTAATTTGTCGTTCCTGATGATGCAATTCAAGCCATATGTCTGTCTATCTCTGTCTGTCTCGATATTCATTGCAAATCTGCATTGTGGATGGCTTATCCGCGAATCCCGTTAGCTTTGGCAGAGGAACACTCACATTCAGCCTCCTTTCAGTCATTTTTCACTTTTACGCTCGATAATCCGATTTGGATTAAATTCCAGCTTCAGTATTCGAGTATTAAACTAGCTAGCATTTTCATCCTTGCAAAATGGTTTTTGGATGAGTCAAATAGTTTTGAACAATGCTCGTTTCTTGCGTTCCATTTTGAGATTAGCAGATTTATCATGTATTTCATCCTGTGTGTAGAATCGGAAAAGTTTTTGCCCCCTGAGATCTTCATTTTTTGTCGTTTGTTTTGTTGTTACTGCCTTTATATTTACCCTCTCTAGGGATTACAATTCCCCCATCTCCATTAATAGTCAGATGTCCCTATGTTCCTGCAACAGGCCGGGCTCCAGGAAATGTCCTCGGATTTCACCTTTTCTCCTCCATTCTTCTTCTTCTTCTTCGAATCTTTTTGTTCTTCACTCCTTTTTGCCTTATCTCCAATCCGTCACTTTTCAATTTCAACTTCCACATTCGAACTCTTCATTTCCTCTTCAGACGAACATTTTTATATAGGATTTATTACATATCCATTTTGTTTGATAAAAGAAGAGATAACATCCTTGCTTCAATCCAACTAAATATAAGCCTTGTATTCATTAATATTGACTGCAATAAATTTTTTGAATACGACTTATTTTTCTCCGAAAAAACTATTGATCCGAACATTACAATAATTTGGATTTTCATAATAAAGGCATCATTATTATGATGAAAGAAATCTTTAGCTCAATTTAATATAGAATTATTAATAATTGCTCTGTTTATCATCATCTTCATTTTAATTCTTCGAATTCTCTCAGCTTTTCCCATGCTCGTCTAACTTCTTCAAACCACAATTCTTTATCTGTTGTCCGGTAAGAAGCAGCTTTCAAAGCCCCAATCGTAATTCATCACCGACTTTGTAATTTGGTCTTCAATTTGTAGCGGGGCTTCACCTTTTCAGCAATCATTTCTTCATTTATTCCATTCAAAAATCCCCGCGTCATTTCTTACTCGGCTCTGCATCAATCTTTCCAAATTGTTCTCTCATTTCGCCGAATCTTCAAATCTCAAATTTTCGTCTTTCTTCGTTCTCCGTTCTTCATTCCATTTCTTCATTTCTAAGCATTTTATCCATTTACACAACTCATATTTCATAATTCTGACAATGAGACAGGGAATGTCTGTGAGATGAACGCCTTCAAAATACATCTATCGCATTTTTTGCTCTTTGAATCCCTTCAAAGATGCGTAAATCTTCAAATCTCTCCATGTTCAAATATCACTAAGTCATTGCTCTACAGATTACATAGAATTGCAACTCGTATAAAAATTAGCCATAAGTAGACCTTGAAGATTATGGTAAAAGTAGGGTTTCCTTGATTTTCATTTACTACATATTATTTTAGCATAATTTCGTTACAGATACGAAATGAAAATTGGCCTTTCACTTCTCTCCCATCTTCTTCAAAGTATACCGTAGTAATCTGGTATTTAGTTCATCGTGCAAGAGCAAATAGCTTTATTACAATTTCATAATTCTTGCAACTCAATATCAACAACAATATTCTGTTAACTTTGATCTCAAAAGGGCATAATCAACCGGAATTGATCAAGTCTTCCCTTCTCCCTGTCTTCCTCAGAAAGGTTATCAGATTGTTTTGGATCCGTCCTCCTTGCTCTGCCGTCACTTCACAATTCTTATCATTCATCATTCAAAAACCCTAAATTTTCATTTGACCTGCAATTCAAATTTGAAACGTTATCTATTCCATTCACTGTTGATTCTTGATTTTCTATTAGTCCATTACATTTATTGAATTCGCGAAATTTTTTGTGCATTACATTATATTAAATTAACATTTTTGTTATTAGAAATAACGCTTTTCTGAGTTGAGAAAAGTTGTTTTGAAATAGGGAAAAAAATATTGACTGAACGTTGAATTCCATTGTGAAGTTGAATAGGAAATGAGAAATATTGTCGGAAAAGCAAGCAAAAGTAGAAAGTAAGGCAAAATAGGAAGATAGCCACTGAATATTGTTGCTTCTTGTGTGTTCTCATTCATAGCAAATCAAGAGGGCCTTTAGCTTACTCTGAGCTCAATTCAAAATATTCTTTCGTTCCACTATTTTTGCTCTGAATCTATGAATTCTCCCAAGAAATTTCGAAATTCAACAGGTAGAGTAAAATCATTACTTTAGGTCTAAAATCACATATCTTTGTCAACTTCCATTATTTTTAAAGATAAATTTGTTTAGAAAAGTCATTTTATCTTGCTACAAAAATATTTATTGGTCACGTGTTTTTCCTCAATTCGAAACATTTTCATTGTTTCGTGAGAAATTCCAAAAGAAGTTTGCTGATATAATTTGGGCATTTCATAGTTATTCTCTCATAGCTTATTTATCATATCCTAAAATTGCAAACTAGTTAGTTCAAACTGAGAATATCTTAGCTATTTTCTGGCAAGTAATTGTATTAGGCCTCTAAAGTCCATTTCGAAGCTAAGCTAGTTTTCTTGAGTGTTCTCCTGAGCTTTGCTGACTGGCTGAGTGACTCTTCCATTCTCCATTCCGTTCTATGCGCTGCTTCTGCTTCAGAACGAGTTTCAAGTTCTGCATAATCTATTCGACCCCCTAAACTATCCATTTAAACCCCTTCTCGTTCGTTCTAATGTTCCAGTTGTTTTCAGGCTCGGCTTCCACCCCAATGTTGCCTTCAGATTGGAGACCGAGACCCAAGAAACTGCCCAAGGTTCTTCTCGGACCAATTGAGCCGACAAGGTACTAAATTTATAATTGATTTCATATCAGATTTAACATTGGTAAGAATTTTAAGTTGCCAATGTGACCATCATACATTTGCGGTCAAAAGTTTTGAAGAAAAATATGATTTTGATAATAAAACGGTTTCTTGTAAATTTCATCTTTCATCCATTTGTAAACTATCCCACCAAGGAAATAGATTAGTATAGGGTAGGGTCGGATAGGATGAACTACAAACATCTAAATTCACTAATTTGATCATGAATATGATTTTCAGAGGCGCGTTTCCATTGTTAATGACACTGCCGTATGAAAATGAATGCAAGAAGCAGAACAGGTTAGTTATTTCGGGAATAAGCAATCGAATTAAACAATATGTGGGAGTGTTGGCCTGACCTAATTTTAGTTACCTCAAATGGGACACAAATTTCCTCAAAAATGCAATATTATTTTTGGTATATTTCACTGAAATATTGATTTCACTTTTAAAGTCGTCATGTGTTCATGAAGATTTTCCGTCAATCTTACACCCTTTTGAATCGATACGTTCTTCGTCAAATATCACGTTAGATGATGTGTATCTCGTTAGTAATGATGCGTATCTGTTTCGTGTGAAGTGTCAGGGGTTACTTTATTCGACTACAAAGCGTTGCTTGCAAACAATCATGTAAGCAATCAAGCAATTGAGTCAGAGTGGTCTGTGTGCTTGCCCTGCGGCTGTTTGTTGCATTCAATTCCTTTGGAATAATGCCTCTTTTACGTCATCCGTTCATTGGTTATTTCCTTCTGAACAGTCTGCTTTCTCTCCTCTCTCTCCATTCCATGCACTATTTGCCCCAGGCAGCCTTACAGTTGCTGTACTCCAAAACAGGAAAGCCCCTGTCGTGTCGAGTCATCAATCGATATTTGGCGTGCCTTTGCACTGCGCCACGGCGCTATTTCTTCCATCTTCTGGCGCCACTTCACTGCTGGAGGCAATTCGTCATTCATTTTCATCATGCATTAAATCGATATCGATTGCTTCAATTCTTCTTCTCTTCTTTTCTTGTATTCATTCGTTCGTTTCTTTGCATTACGTTATTCTTGTTTTATCCATTCAATGCAAATCTTTCATTTTTCTCTTATTCAGCAATTCTTTTCAACAATTTGCAACTCGGTGAGAGACTGTATTTGTCTATACTGATAAGCTCTAATCTTTTTATCATGATCGCTTTTATTGTTTTACACAAAATTTCTGCTGATCTTACATTTTTTATCGCTTCCTTTATATGGAATTGGATTTGGCATTTTTGTTTCAGTACTTCGCGAAAAAGTCGTACAAAAACGGAGTGTAATCAGACAATTGAACCTACTCTTCTAGTCATTCAAGGAAAGGGACCTCCAGATGCTCAGGCTTATAGAATTTTATGATTCCATCGAACCCCTTCTGGGCAACGAACAGTGAGATTTCTTTATTTTTACTATTTT
>LIAE01009079.1:275-12249 GCA_002287525.1 Diploscapter pachys | reverse complement strand
ATCCCGGCTCGAGGCCGGGATGACGGAGAGGGGGTTACGTCCGCTTAGTAGAAGAAGCGGTTGTAGACCTGGACGACGCGGCCCGAGCGGGTGTCGACCAGCACGACGTCGTTGCCGTAGCGGACCCAGCGCTGATAGCCGTAGCCCGGGCGCGGCAGGCGATAGGTCGCGTAGTCGTTGATCCAATATTGGCGGCCGTAATAGCTCGGCGCGAAGCGATAGCCGTTGGTCACCGGGCGATAGCGATAGCCGCGCGGGCCGGCGTAGGTGCCGCGGCGATACACGTCGCCGTGCGTGCGGCGATAGTCGCGCCAATCCTCGCGCAGCTCCTGACGATCCTCGCGCACTTCGCGGCGCGCATCGCGGATGTCGCGGCGGTCGCCGTAGCGGCGCGCTTCGGCGAGATCGCGCTGGCTCTGGCGCAGCTCGCGTTCGCTCTGGCGGACTTCGCGGGCGCTCTGCGCATTGGCAACGCCAGCGGGCAGGATGGTGGCGGCGGCGAGGGCCGCGATCATGATCTTACGCATGTGTTTCACTCCTCGGTTCGCGTACCGCCCGCTTTGGTTGGGGCGTAACGCAGAACGGTCTTGTGACCGCGCGTCGCTGAACGCGTGAGGAATGCTTTGGTCATCTTAGGGAAAGGTGGCTGTCCTTTATTCCGGTTTCGCATCAACGCATTGCTGCCCCATCCACCCCGTTCGTGCCGAGCCTGTCGAAGCACGGGCGCCACGGGCGGTGGCGGTGTGTGTGGCGACCCGCCCTTCGACAGGCTCAGGGCGAACGGGGGTGGGTGTGGGGGCGTCAGATGTCCCAGCGCCGCATTGCCGCGACCACCGCCTCGGGCTTTTCCCAGGGCACGAAATGGCCGGCGTCGATCTTTTCGACGGTCAGCTGCGGGACATAAGGCGGCAGGCCGTCGACCAGCACCGGCAGCAGTGCCGAATCGCGCATGCCCCAGATGACCAGAGTGTCCTGCGTGATCGGCGGGAAGGGGGCGTCGAGGAAGGCGGGGCGGGGCGGGGTTTCGCCCATCGCGGGGACGATCACCTTCGACGCGCGATACCAGTTGAGCATCGCGGTCATCGCGCCCGGCTGCGACCATTCGTCCAGATAGGCGGCCTTGTCCGCGCCGGCGATGGCGTGCGTCACGTGATGCGCGAAGGTGGAGCCGAGGAATTTTTCGAGGCCGGCGCCGACGAGGCCCTGGTCGATGCCCGTGTCGCGGAAGCGGGTGATGTACTGGCTGGCCTTGCGCTGCTCCGGCTCGTCGAACAGCGCGCGCTGGAAGAGCAGGGGATGCGGGGCGTTGACGATGACGAGGCGCGCGACGCGATCGGGGCGGGTCAGCGCCGCCATCCACGCGATCGCGCCGCCCCAGTCGTGGCCGACCAAAGTGAAGCGATCGATGCCGAGATGGTCGGCGAGCGCGATCAGATCGGCGAGGATCTGCTCGGCGGCATAGGCCTCCACCCCTTCCGGTTTGGAGGAGCGGGCGAAGCCGCGCTGGTCGGGCGCGACGACATAATGGTCGCGGGCGAGATCGGGGATCACGCCGCGCCATGTGCGGTGCGATTCGGGAAAGCCATGCAGCAGGATGACCGGCGGATGCGCAGGGTCGCCGGCGATCGCGACGTCGAGCTCCACACCGGTGGGCAGCGCGATACGGGTCAGCGGCATGTCGGTCATCACTCTCTCCTGTCGCAAGCCCTGTGCGGGTCGTCGTGCAGCGAGCCTAGCGGCCTTTGATCCTGCCGTCATGCCCGTGCGCAATGGCATACCGATCTACCATGTCATGGGTGCATCCTGGCCGATAGGCACGGTGAAACAGCACGTTAGCGTGCCGCCCCATGACCGATACGCCTTCAGAGACACCCGTTTTCCGGTCCGGCCCCGAGGAGCTGGCCTATCTGCGGCGCCGGGCGGAGGAGCATCGGCAAGGTGCTGAAAAAGCAGCGGATATGGGATCGCGCGCGATCCATTTGCGGCTGGAGCAGCTGTATCGCGAGCAACTTGGGCTGCTGGAAATAGTGCTTCCTGACTAGGTATTTGCGCAAAGATACCAGGAACGGACCAGCCTAACATGGGTTGATGCGACCGAACCGGCCCTGCTGTGGGGCCGGCAAGGGCAAGGATCGACCATGGGTCGCACCCGGACGATAGCGACGGTGTTCTGCGGTGCGGTGGCGCTGGCCGCCTGTGCTGCACCCGCGACGCGGATTTCGACCGGGCTGCAGCGTTATGGCCTGGACGAAAGCCGCGCCGATTGCGTCGGTGGTCGGTTGCAGAGCGACCTGACGCTCGGCCAGCTGCAACAGCTGGGCCGCGCCGCTGCCGCCTACAAGCAGAACGATCCCAATCCGGGCGTGCTGACGGTGGGCGACCTGATCCGCGTCGCGGGCGAGCTGAAGGACCCGAAGATCGCTCTGTCGGTCGGCAAGGCCGCGGCGGGCTGCGGCGTCCTGCCCTGATCCTGCACTCCCTTATCCGCAAAGGAGATATTCCATGAACAAGGACGAATTCCACGGCGGCGTGCGCTATGCGACCGGCAAGGTCGAAAAGGCGGTCGGCGATACGGTGAACAGCCGCGACTGGCAGGTCGACGGCGTCGTCGATCAGGTCGCCGGCGGTGCCCAGCACACCTATGGTCGCGCCAAGTCGATCATCGGCGAGGCGGTGGACAGCGCACCCGAGTTGCTCGACGAAGCGCGCGACCGGCTGAAGGATGCGGGCGAGCGCATCGCCGACGTGGCGGGCGACACTGCCGCGCGCGCCAAGGACGCGGCGGGCAAGCACGGCAAGGTCGCCGCGGATGCCGCGCGCGAGCATGGCAAGGCGGCGGCGAAGACCGTGCAGGACACGCCCGCTCTGTGGGCGGTGGCCGCGCTGGTCGGCGGCTATGCGCTCGGCTGGCTGATCCACGGGCGTCGCGCCTGAGGGGCACGCGATGACGGCCGCCCTGCTCAAATCCCTGCGTGATACCGTCGATCTGCGCCATCTGCGCCAGATCATCGTCGGCCTCGACGAGGGGGTGATCCTGATCGATCCCGACCAGAGCCTGCTCTGGGCGAACGACGCCGCGCTGGCGATGCACGGCGTCGGATCGGTCGAGGAGCTGGGCGCGACCGTCGACGAATATCGGTCCCGCTTCCAGCTGCGCTATCGCAACAACCACCGGCTGGAAGCGGACGATTACCCGATCGAACGCGTCGTCGCGGGCGACAGCTTTTCCGAAGTGGTCGTCGAGGTGACGGTGGCGGGCGAGGATGCCCCCCGCTGGGTGCATCAGGTGCGCAGCCTGGTGCTCAACGACGCGGACGATGGCGAGCCGGCGTGTTTGGTGCTGATCGTCCAGGACGTGTCGGCGCGCTACGAGGCGGAGGATCGCTTCGAACAGTCGTTCAACGCCAATCCGGCGCCGGCGGTGATCTGCCGGCTCAGCGACCTGCGCTTCGTCAAGGTCAACCAGGGATTCCTGGAGATGACCGGGCATCAGCGCGACCAGGTGCTGTGCAAGACAGTGTACGACATTGACGTGCTGCGCGAGGCGGAACGCCGCGATCTGGCCAAGGAACGGCTCGCCGAAGGGCGGACGATCCCGCAGATGGAGGCGGAATTGGAGCTGCCGGGTGGCGGCACCAAGCTGGTGATCGTGGCCGGGCAGCCGATCGACATGGGCGACCAGCCCTGCATGCTGTTCACCTTCGCCGACCTGGAACCGCGCCGGAAGGCGGAGGGTGCGCTGCGCCACAGCGAGGAACGGTTCACCCGCACCTTCCAGATGGCGCCGGTGCCGATGGCGATCGGCGCGCGCGACGGACATCTGCTGTGCGAGGTGAATGCCAGCTTCACGCAGATGACCGGCTATGCCTCGACCGAGATCATCGGCCGCCCGCTGGGCGAGGTGGAATTGTGGGAACATTCCACGATGCGCGAAGAGATCGAGGCGCTGATCGAGGACGGGCATGCGCTGCGCGGCCATGAGGCGCGCATCCATGCCAAGGACGGCGCAGGGATCGACTGTCTGGTGTCGACCGAGGCGATCCGGCTGGGCGACGACGCCTGCGTGCTGTGGGCGTTCCAGGACATCACGCAGCGCAAGGCGACCGAGCTGGAGCTGGTCGAGGCGATCGAGGCGGTGATGAAGGACACCAGCTGGTTCAGCCGGTCGATCATGGACAAGCTGGCCCGGCTGCGCGCGCCCGAGCGGCAGGCGGACGGGCCGGGCCTGGACGATCTGACGCGGCGCGAACGCGACGTGCTGGCGCTGATCTGCCGCGGCTATGACGACAAGCGGATCGCGCGGGCGCTCGACGTATCGGGCAATACGGTGCGCAACCATGTCGCGCGCATCTACGCCAAGATCGGCGTCAACCGGCGCATCGCCGCCGTCGCCTGGGCCCGCGCGCGCGGCTTCGACGGCGAAGGCGTCGTCATCGAAACGGAGGCGGCGGCATGAGCAAGACCTCGAAAGCCGATGCCGCCAAGCGCGCGACCAAGGGGTCCGTGCAGGAAGCGATCGGCAAGTTGATCGGCGACGATGCGGCGCGCGAGCGCGGTCGTGCCGAAAAGGACGCGGGCACCGCTGCGGCGACCCGCCGGACCAAGGACTCCCGGGACTGATCCCGGACACGCATTTTTCCAACAGGAGTGATTATGGCTACCCATGCTTATACCGGCCCGGTGCCGGGCGATGACCTGCGCACGGCGAAGACGCCGACCCGATTGTCGTGGGGCGCGGTGTTCGCCGGCGTCGTCATCGCCGTGGCGGTGCAGCTGGTGCTGGGCATCCTGGGCGCGGGCATCGGCCTGACCATGGTCGATCCGGTCGAGGGCACGACGCCGGGCGCGGCGGGCTTCGGCATCGGCGCGGGCATCTTCTGGCTGATCACCACCGTCATCGCGCTGGGCGCGGGCGGCTATGCCGCGGCGCGCGTCGCGGGCGTGCATGACCGGTTCGACGCGCTGGTCCACGGCCTGGTCGTGTGGGGCGTCACGCTGATCCTGACGCTATACCTGCTGACCTCGGTCGTCGGCGGCATCATCGGCGGCGCGTTCCGCACGGTGGGTGCGGTCGCCGGCGCGGCGGGCAGCACGGTGGGCGCGGCGGCACCGGCCGCAGCCTCGGTCGCGGGCATCGACAAGCAGGACGTGCGCAGCGAGGCCGCGGCCTATCTGTCGGACGCGCCGAACGATCCCGCGCAGATGACGCCCGAACAGGCGCAGACCGCGATCGCCAAGGAGCTGCCGGCGATGGCCCGTGGCGGCGCCGACGGTCAGCAGGCGGAAGCCCGCGTTGTCGACATCGTCGCCGCGCAGCGCAAGATCAGCCGCGAACAGGCGCAGGCCCAGGTGACGCGCGCCAAGCAGCAGTTCGTCCAGGCCAAGGACAAGACGGTCGAAACCGCGAAGGTCGCGACCGACAAGGCGGCGGGCGCTGCCGCTGGCACCTCGTTCATGCTCGTGCTCGCGCTGCTGATCGGCGCTGGCGCGGCCGGTTTCGGTGCAACTGCGGCGACCCGTCGCAAGCTGCGCTGAGTGTGCGCGGCGGGCCGGCGTATTCGGGCCCGCCGCATCCCTTTACCGACTGTCTGGAAAGGACACGATGATGACCACCAAGACCATCGGCGCCGCGCTGGCGCTCGCCACCGTGCTGTCGCTGTCGGCGTGCAACACGGTCAACGGCGCGGGCAAGGACCTGAAGTCGGCCGGTTCCGCCATCTCCGACGCCTCGGGCGAAAAGAAGAAGTGACGCCGGGCGGGGCGGGCCGAAGGGTCCGCCCCGTTTCGCATCGCGGGCCCGTCATGGCGCGGGAACCGCCGAGCGGATCGCGCGTTGTAGGTCAAACGGGCCGGTCTCATCCGATTGCGCCCGCATCGTTTGATCTGCCGGACCTGCCCTGACCAACAGTCTCCCCATCGCGAGGCCCCATGCACGGCCTGAGCAGCGCCATCCGGACCGGATGCGCGGATGCGGGTCCTTCGTTTTCCTAAGCCATTGCGATGGCCCGCGCCGCTGTGCGCGCCGGCGCTGTTGCGTGGCGTATCGACCATCTCGATCGACCATGCAGAAAGGGGCCTGACGCCATGGAAAGCTATTATCGGGAGCAGGCGGCGTCCTGCGCGCGCGAGGCCGCGGCCACCCAGCTGTCGCAGGTGCGCGATCGCTATCGCCGGTCGGAAGAGGCATGGCTGGCGATGGCGGATCGCATCGCCCGGACCGCCGCGTTCAAGGCGACCAACGGCACGTAACAAGACCGTCGTTAAACCGCGGCGGATCAACGACATGATGGTTCACCGCCGATGCCTTTTGACGCCAATCCGATTGCATCCGTAACGGTAGCGTCTCTTGTCCGGGCATCCGCTTTAGCCTAAGACTGTTCCTGCTTTGGACCGACAGCCGCTGCCCCCCGTGCCGCACACGCCATTCGTCGCGCCGCCCGCCGTGCGCGCGGCGATCGACGCGTTCCTGCACGGGCTCGACCCCAGCGACCCGTTCCTGGCGGTGGTCCAGCATTCGATCACCGCGATCGTGGTCAGCGATCCCACGCTGCCCGACAATCCGCTCATCTATGTGAACGACGCGTTTACCGCACTGACGGGGTTCGATGCGGCCGAAGTGCTGGGCCGCAATTGCCGGTTCATGCAGGGGCCGCTGACCGCTTCCGCGGATGTCGAGCGGCTGCGCGCCGCGATCCGACGGCGCGAGCGGATCGAAGTCGACCTGCTCAACCACCGGCGCGACGGCACGCCCTTCTGGAACCGGCTGATGGTGGCGCCGGTGTTCGATGCCGCGGGCGAGCTGCGCTATTTCGTCGCATCGCAGCTGGACGTGACGATCGAGCGGCACCGGCTGCAGCAATTGCAGCAGGATCGCGACTCGCTGAATGCCGAACTGGAAAAGCGCGAGGCGTTGCTCGCCGAGCGCGAGGCGCGGCTGGCGATGGCGCTCAACGCGGGTGGCCTTGGCACCTGGACGCTGGCGCTGCCGAGCAACGTGCTGACCGCATCGGAATCGTGCCTGGCGAATTTCGGCTTTCCGGCGGGCGCGCATTTCGGCGAGCAGAACCTCGCTGAAAGCCTGCACCCGGATGATGCCGCGCGCGTGCTCGCCGCGATCAGGGACACGATCGTCAACGACGCGCCCTATGACATCGAATATCGCATCCTGACGCCGGCGGGCGAGCAGCGCTGGATCCATGCGCGCGGCGCGGTGCAGCGGCGCGCCGATGGGACGCCGCTGGAAATGTCGGGCTTCACCAGCAACATCACGGCGCGCAAATTCGCCGAGGAGCATCGCGCGGTGCTGGCGCGCGAGCTGACGCACCGGGTGAAGAACACGCTGGCGACCGTCGGCGCGGTGGTCAGCCAGACGTTGCGCGACGCGCCGTCGCTCGGCGAGGCACGGGCGGCGGTGGCGGGACGGATCGCGAGCCTGGGCGCGGCGCACGAGCTGCTGGTGCGCGACGAGGTGGAGGGCGCGGCGATCGGCGAGATCGTCGAGCGCGTACTGGCGCCGTTCCTCGACAGCAACGGCCGGCGCTTCACGATCGAAGGGCCGGATATTCGCCTGAGCCCCGAAATCACGCTGGCGCTGTCGATGGCGCTGCACGAACTGGCGACCAACGCGATCAAATATGGCGCGCTGTCGGTGCCCGAGGGGCAGGTCGCGATCCGCTGGGCGCTGGTCGGCGCGGTCGGCGCGCGGCGCTTCGCCTTCAGCTGGGCCGAACAGGGCGGCCCGCCGGTGACCGCGCCGATGCACACCGGCTTCGGCACGCGCATGATCCAGCGCGTCTTCGCCCAGCATGTCGAGGGGGAGGCGGGCATCACCTATGCGCCCGAGGGCGTGCGCTTCGCGATCGAGGCCCCGGTCTGAGCGGGACGGCCCCGCCGGTGACGCCGGACCTGCGCTATATCGTGGTGCGTGGACGGCTGTGGCGACGCGCCAACCCTGCGCTGGCAGAGGACGAGCGGCAACGGCTGGTAGCGCAGCTGATGGCGGCGCGGCGGGCGGTGGCCGCGGCGAAACGGGCGGGTGACGCGGACGCGGAGGCGCAGGCGCATGCCGCGGTGGATGCGGCGAAGGTGGCGCTCGGCGAACGCGGACCGGTGTGGTGGGACGACGGGGCGCCGGATCTCAACCGGCGTATGGCGCGCAACACGGTGTATGCGGCGTGGTTTGCGGGGTTGGGGGCGTAGGGCGGTTTTTGGATGGCGGGTGTTGGTAGCGTGGCCGGTGTTGGTTGGCTGGCGGGTGTTGGTTGGCGCGCCCTTTAAGCCTGGCCGTCATCCCCGCGAAGGCGGGGATCCATAGCCGCTACCGACTGCGATGGAATCGCGACGGTAGCGCGTCTGGATTCCCGCCTTCGCGGGGATGACGGAGGGGGCTTTATTCCAGCGTTAGCGTGTCGTCGTCGGGGTCGACCTTGCCGGCGAGGCCGGGCACTTCGTCCAACTGGCGCAGCGCGGTGAAGCCGCCGCGGTCTTCGCGGTAGCGGACGATTTCGAAGCCGTGGCCGGCAAGTGCGGGCACGGCGTCGAGCTCGTCCGCGGTGGCGGTGTTGACGTTGACGCTCACAGGTTCGCCTGCTCCTCTTTCGGCAGATCGGCATCGGGGCCGTAATAGAGTTCGGCGCATTCGTCGGCGAGGCAGCCGCCCTCGATCTCGATATCGTCGCGATAGGCGTCGGCGATGAAGGCGAGCGTGTCGACGTGGCGCGCTTCGAAATACATCGGATGGACGTCGTCGCGGCCGGCGCCGAAGACGACGCGGCCGACCTTCGACCAGATCGACGCCATCGTACACATGCCGCAGGGTTGCAGCGTCGAATAGAGCGTCGCGCCGCGCAGTTCGAGTTCGCCGATCCCCTCACAGGCGCGGCGGATCGCCATCATTTCGGCGTGCGCGGTGGCGTCGGGCAGCTCGTGCGTCTGGTTGCGTTCGGCGGCGAGCACCTTGCCGTCGCGCACGATCACGCAGCCGAGCGGCGAGGTCGACGGATCGGACCCCTTCGATCGCGCGACGTCGATCGCCATCCGCATCCAATATTCGTCGTCACCTGCGCACATATTTGCCCCGCTTCCGAAGGACCTAACGCACGGGCGCGCCGAAAGACGCCTCAGGGATAGCTGACCGTGTTGGGCACCTGCGGGATGGGGATCCATTCCTTGTCGTCGCCGGGGACGAGCGGAAATTCGCCGGCGGTCCAGGCGCGGCGCGCCTCCTCGATCCGTTCGCGGCGCGACGAGACGAAGTTCCACCAGACGTGGCGCGGGGTCTTGAAGGCGTCGCCGCCCGCCAGCATTGCGCGGCCGCCGGTCTCCGAACGCAGCGTCGCGGCGATACCGGGGCGCAGGACGTAGAGCTTCATCGGTTCCAGCGGCACGCCCTCCAGCGTCGCCTCACCGAAGGCGAGATAGATGGCGCGCTCGTCCGCCGCGGCGTCGATGGGGACGGCGGCACCGGGATCGAGCAGGATGTCGGCGTAGATCGTGCCGGCATAGGTGGTGGTCGGCGCACGCTGGCCCCACAATTCGCCCATGATGATGCGCGCGCGGGCGCCGTTCGCCTCCAGCGTCGGCAGCGCATCGCGCGCGACATGTTCGAAATCGGGCGCCATTTCCTCTTGGGCGTCGGGCAAGGCGAGCCAGGTCTGGATGCCGGACAGCACCGGACCGTGCGCGCGCTCGTCGCCGGGCGAGCGCTCCGAATGGACGATGCCATGGCCGGCGGTCATCAGGTTCACGGCGCCGGGTTCGATCCGGAGCTGCGTGCCGAGCGAGTCGCGATGTTCGATCGCGCCATCGAACAGATAGGTGACGGTGGCGAGGTTGATGTGCGGGTGCGGGCGCACGTCGATGCCGCCGCCCGCGGCGAGCTGTGCCGGGCCCATCTGGTCGAAGAACAGGAACGGCCCCACCATCGTGCGGGCGCGGCCGGGCAGCGTGCGGTGGACCTTGAACCCGCCCAGGTCGTGGGTGACGGGGGTGATGGTCTGGAGGACGAAATCGTCAAGCACGGGCAGGCTCCGTTTCGCGAAGAAGCTGTTCGAGATCAGCAGGGTAGATGACTTCCGGCCAGTCGGCGAGTTCGGACACGTCGAACCAGCGCGATCCCGCCAACACGCGCTGTTCCAGCGCGGTCAGCGCGCCGGCCTGCACGTCGTGGCGATCGATATCGACGCGGAAATAGCGTTCGTCGGCGATCACCTCGACGCCTTCGAAGGTCAGGAATTCGCAGGTGCGCTGCGCGACCTCCGGCCCGCAGTCGATGTCCAGCCCCACCTCTTCCCACAATTCGCGGCGCGCTGCCTGTGGGTAGGTTTCGCCGGGATCGACTGCTCCGCCGGGTGTACACCACAGGGGCGGGCGGTCGCCGGGAGTGAAGCGCATCAGCAGCACGCGGCCGGCGCCATCGACCAGCAGGATGCGGGCGGCGGGGCGGGGAACACGGGTCACGGGCGACGACATCGGGCTTCCTTCCACTCCCGTTCGGTGTCAGCCGTACGGGGACGACTCCCGCCGACGCGGCTGGAGGCCAGCGGGCTGGGGCGTGTCTTACCGGTCCGGCGCGATTGCGACAGCCCGCAATCCGGAAACGCTGCGGTTCAGTGCAGGCGCGATCCGCAGTCGAGTTCGGGATAGTGGCGGAAGATTCCCTCGGTGGTGAAGGGCAGGCGCCGGTCACTCTTCAGATAGGCGCGGATACCGGGCAAATCCGCCACCGCGTCACGCAGGCGGAGCAAGGCGGGATAGCGCGATTCCAGCGCCGCCATCCGCTGCGGGAACATGTAGCGCAACCCCTCGACCAGCTGGAACAGCGAGGTGTCGGCATAGGTCCAGCGATGGTCGACCAGCCATTCGGTCGGGCCATGCCGTGCCGCCGCCTCGAAATGGTCGAGATATTTGGGCAGGCGTTCCCTGCGGAACTGGTCGGCGGCGCGTGCGGCCTCGTCCTTCTGATCGTCGTAATAGGCCATCATGGCGACGGGATGGTGGACGCTGTGAACCTCGGCGATGCAATCGGCGATGGTCAATTGCAGCTGGTTGATCCACTGCCGATCGGCAAGGTTCGACGGCGCCAGATCGTGCTGCTGGCCGAGGAATTGCAGGATGTTGGCGACCTGCGCCACGGCGTGATTGTCGAGCGCGAGATAGGGCGGGGCGAACGGGCCGCGGCCGGCCTTCGCCCGCGTTTCCATATCGGCCATCATCGCCTCGACGCCCTCCAGCCGGGCGCAGTCGAGATAGTCGATGCCGGCCGCCTCCAGCGCCAGGCGCACGAACTCGCCGCGCCCCTGGATCGTCGGCCAATACCACAAGCGATAGGGCATCAGGCTCTCCCGTTCACTCGCCCGGCGCGCGTGCCTTGATCGCGAGGGCATGGATGCGCGTCGACAACAGATCGGCGAGCGCTTTGTTCACGCGGCGCTGGCGTGCGACGCGGGTTTCGCCGGCGAACAGCGGGCTTTCGACGGACACGCTGAAATGCGACTCGCCGGTGCCGTCGTCCCCCATATGGCCGGCATGATGATGGCTGTCGTTGACGACCTCAAGATGGGTCGGTTGCAGCGCGTCGCGCAGGCGCTCCGCGATGATGTCGGCGAGGGGACGGGCGGCGGTGGCGGTGTCGGTCATCGCGCCTATATAGCCAGACTTGCGCAGATTAGGGAGCGTTCGTGGCGCGCGGAAGTGACAGGAAAGACCGGCCGCACACGCGGTTTCATGGCCGGGTGGAAGCGAATGGCCGGATGTGTGCCGAGCCGGGCTGCGAGGAGCCGGGCGAATTTCGCGCGCCGCCGCTGGAAGGCGCGAGCGATGGCGGCGGCGGGCCGGGCGCGTTCCGCTGGATGTGCCTGGAGCATGTCCGCGCGTTCAACAGCCGGTACAATTATTTCGACGGGATGACCGCGGACGAGATCCATCGCGCGCAGCGGCCGCTGGCGGGCTGGGAGAGTGAGACGCGGGCGTTCGC
>LIAE01009078.1:0-37495 GCA_002287525.1 Diploscapter pachys | reverse complement strand
GATACTTGCCTTTTCTTCACAAAACTCTACAAAACATCCTGCAAAAGAAGAATTCTCTCATTTTGCATTCTTTAGCTGATCCCCGTCTGTCCTTATTCATCATGCACGGAGGCATCGGTTCTACAATTGAAGTCGCTCACAGTGGAAAACCAGCTGTTGTGGTAGTCATTAAATTTATTCTTTAAAAGAATTCCACTTCCAGATCCCCATCCAAGGAGATCAAAGAAGAAACGCTGCAGCTCTGAGAAAGCACAAGGTCGCTCTGACTTTGCACAAGGAGGATCTCGGGGATAAAGACAAACTCATCGATGCAGTAGTAGAAGTTCTAGGCGCCGAAGAGTAAGTGCTAAATTTCAAAAAGAGAAGTCCTTATCTTTGAATTTCAAAATTTAGCTATCAGAAGCGTGCAAAACGACTATCTGAATTACTGAAGAACAGACCGTTCTCCGCGAAGGAACTCGTTCTGAAACACTGTAATTTGGCAGCAAAATTCGGACCTCTAGTTGAATTGGATTCGTACGGCAAGAATCTCGGAGCGATCAGATACTATCTCATCGACGTGGTGTTGCTGCTGATCTTCATAACTCTTCTTACGATTTCACTGATTTCGCTCTGCTGCGTTTATACTTGTAGGAAATGTAAATCTTTTTGTAGCAAAGGTAAAACTGAGCCAGTAGCAATGACAGAACAAAATCAATCACTCTTGCAAAATGAACAAAATGAAAATTCTACTGAACAGAAGAAAAACTCGTAATTTAGGCGTTGAATAAGCATTTCTATATTTTTTTAGTTGTATGTACAAAATACCTAATAAAGTAATGAATTTTTATTTATGCACTATTATGGCAATATTTTGGCATAGTCTTCAGTTAATAGTCAAAAATTCGCATTAATTAGTAATACGAAAATTCTTTTTTACGCCCTTCCACTATTCTCTAATACGAAATTAGTTATAGACTGATAAGGTCCTAAAGCTTAGAGTAGTTTTAAATGCACTATTAAATTTTTTATCGATACATTCCTACTACACAACATTTTATTCGCCAAAGATTTTCGAGAAAAATACATCTATAATTTTTTTAAATTAGCATGTGAAGTACTGTCATCGTGCCGAACTACAATATGGGGAACTGTTTTCGAAGTGGTGCAAGGTTAATTTTTACTCATGAATTTATAGAAAAAACTGATAATTAATTCTACTCTAATATTATATTGTCAATGACCGATAACTTGAGATAAAATAAAAGTGAAGGAATTTTGATGCATTTCAGTTAGCGCGTAATTTGCAAACGAATAGAAAGACATTTTATCGATTATAGGAATGGCCTTAATGACTATTTGATATTATGCAATGCACACTTTGCATATTCGAATTTATGCATCATTTCGTCTCAAGTAATCGGTCATTAACAATATGGAATATTTAGAAATGACGATAAACCCGAAGAACAGCAATTACGAAATTTAAATGTAAATCGGAACCAAGGAAGTGATTCAAGTGATGTTGAGAGTGGAAGATTTTCACCTACACAAAGTGAAGAAAATAATGATGGTTATAAAATGTAGCAAAAATAATATTCATACATCGAATATATTAATGATTCAGTGACGACTTGCCATGGCATAATAAGAGAACAATCATTTTCGATGGCATGCCTAATAAAGTTTACTATTACTTCGATTATGAGTTAGTTTTATTGAATTATGATTTATTAAAATAGCTCGTTATTTAAGAGACTTCCAAATAGACCAATTCTACATTGAATTACGAAACATTAGGGTAAATCTTAATTAAAATAAACAAAATACATGTGATTATTTGCAGGACAAGAGTGATAAATTAAGATTCCTAACGCATCCCTATATATTGAATTTCATCAACGAAGAGTTATTCAGAAAAATAGTAATATTTATCGTGGAATTATTAGGTATTTTTAGAGTGATAGTAATATTGCCGATGATCGATTACTTGAGGCAAATAAAAATGGGAGAATTTGATTAAATGAAAAATAGCGCTCTATTTGCAAACGAATCGACCACATTTCATAGATTCAAAGGAGCGGCTTTGACGACTATTTTACATTACGCAATGCATATATTTTGCAAATTCAAATTTGTGAATCATTTATTTCGTCTCAAGTTATCGATCATTGACAATAAGTCCTTGATTTATTTTCAGTACATATTTCATTGATCAGCCTCCTAATGGCGCACATGTACATGACAACCTTTCAATATTCATTTTGGTTTACAATCGTATTTAGCTTACTTACAATAATCATGGTAAAATTTTAATCATCCGATTTTTACTAATGATTTTAATAGATTATCAAACTCTTACTTTGGTGGCCAAAATTTCACAAGAGAAGATTATTCAAAAGTAAGGAAATTAATATTGTTCATAACTTATAAAGAAAATCGAATAAATTCCAGATATCATGTAAGAATCGGCATATTATTTTTGAACAAAATTATGAGAATACTTCAGAACTTTTATATGGATATTTGTTAATTTCCTAGCGTTCTATTCGGTTCTATCAATAAGTATAGTGCAAGCAGGTGGGAGTAATTTAACATACTGCAAAAATCATTTAATGGCATCTAGTGTCGAACGTGGAATATCAAAATGTTAGCCACTTTTTCAAGCCAGATGAAGTTGAAATGTTACCAAAGGCATGCAATAAGATAGTTAGTAGCAATAAAAATTGGCATATAATTTAGAATGATTTCGTATGGTATTCACCAGTTGTTGTTATGCTATGCGCTTGCGGGAATTTTCTATATTTATGCGGAAAATTTCAATGGGGGATTTACATTTATATGTACTGGGCGATCTTTAAAAACGTTATGAAGGTTATTAGTAGACTCGCATCACCGATTCACTATACTCTCCATTGTCTTTGAAATAAACGTTTTGCAAAGAGAAGAGAAAGAGTACCAGCTAGATTCACTATTGTGCCTCTGTCCCTCCCGCCTTTTCTCTTACCCTTCGCGGAACCGCGGTCCCGCCCACCTTAGCAAGTCTATTTCAAAGGCAATGCAAAGTATAGTGCATTTAGTTGACTTTCATCATTATTCCGACTTTGATAACGTTTGCTTATATATTTTACTGGATCTTAAACGATACAAATATTTCTCCGTGGAATGGAATAACGAAAAATGTTAGTCTAAGGAAAATCGCTAAAAATATAATTAATCTTAGGACAATGAAACGATCATTCATACCTTTGGTCATACATTTTTCCAGTCGATCGGCAAGACTGCAGCGATGTTAATCGGTGAATTAGACGCTGACACTCTGCTTAGTAAATATAACGAAAAATGTAATGATTTTAAAAAATGTTTTAGGTGTCAACTATATTGTCGTAACAATACTGATGCTCGTATTTATCACAATAGCAATAACGCTGCTCTTCAATCTTACAGTATGAAATTTAAAATTTTAAAAAACGAACACACCATTTTAGACGGCAATAGCCATACCAGAAGTGGCTTACCTACGTGAAAATGCCCACAAAACTCTATTCAAGGCTAAGGTACTTTAGTTTTTAATAATTCATATTGTTAAAATATATCAATTAAGGTAGATTTCCTAATGAACTGGACCATACTTACTAAAGAATGCTGCCGTGGGCTTCGCACATTTAATTGTCCACTAAATGCCTGGAGGAGGACGATAAATAATGTTCTTGTGGTCTACAATACTGGATGTTATTACTCGCTTCATGATCCAAATATTATTATTACTGAAAATCAGTTTTGTGAGTAAAAATTGATATAAATAAAATCATGATGCATTATTTTAGCTCGACAAAATGAGCGTGATGTTCCAACAAGGGTAAATTTAAATGTGATAATTTTAAGGTATTTATTTAAATTAAGTTAATCGATCCTGGCGAAAATGATGCTAGATTTCGCTGTGAAAGGTGTGGAGAATTGAATAACGATAGTTCCTATCCAAAGATAAGAAGGGTGATTGGTGATGGAAATACAACTACTGATCCATATCCGAAGATAAAAGTGAATTTTCATGAGTTACTAAGAAGAAATCTCAAATTCAGAATCGGAATTACTACTATCAGCAATTTTCAAGACAATTATTCGGTCTCGACCTGAAGAAATACCTCGATAACTTCAAAGAATGAAATCGTTTATTTCAAATAAATCTCACAACATTGTCTATGGCGTATTTGTAAGTAAATTGAGTATGATATGGCAAGACATTTTCATAAGTTAGTCATTATCAGAAACAAAGTATTCGTGGAATATCACAGAGAAATCCAAATTATGCTTGTCATGTTTGATCATTATGAGTTAAGAATTTGACTAGAAGTTATATTTTAAAGCCTGAAAACTATTTGTCCATATTTAATGTTTCCCGAAAATAATAAATAATTCCTAGTTTGAACTATTTTTTGCACAGAAGATGGCAATACATCATCGTTGCAACGTCTGACACGCCTTTTCGATGCTCATCATTTCATAGTTCTTATCGTTATCCTGATCTTTAGCCTTTTTCCTCTCGATTTTCCATTTCGCACATCTTTCGAGCAACAGTTTATCAGATGCCCGAGCGTTTGTTCCGAAAACCTAAAAATTAAATTAAATGTAAGAAGTTTAGCAACACAAAAATGACTATTGAATAACTAAATAATTTAAATTAATCTTTAAAATACCTTTTAAACACTTACGATTCTCAAATAATAGCGCCAAGCGGCCCACTGCAGAGGTTGCGCTTTCAGCTTCTTTTCGTATTCGAACGTCTCCGCCCTCAGGACGTCGATGACGAAAACGGTGATGTGAGCGACCCAATCGGGAACCAGTCCGGCCAAGTCGAATTGCCACCAGGACAGGGGATTTAAGGACAACGGGAGTTTTGTCTGAAACCAACGGTCATTTTTTCTTCTTTAAAAATAAAATTAAAAAAAAAACAAACCCACCCTGCTCTGCTCCGTCTTCGTCTTCGTCATTGTCCGATACTCGATGTTTGGATTGTCGGCGAAGAATCTGAAATGTGTCACCGATAATTGCAGCAGAATCGAAGTGCTATTACTGATAGACATTCGCTTGATTGTGAATCCGATCCCATAAAAGCGATCCAACGGTCGATGTAAACGAGGCTTGTCCGGGATGCGATGCAGTCACTTTAGTATCCAGGATGTTCCGCGTCGCTCCGGCAATGATCACGCAGACGAGCATGGCGAACAAAGAGGACCAGAACTGAATAAGGAAGATTATCGTTAGTTGTTGATCGATAGATTATAAGAATGGAATAATAAAAGCGAATTTTCCGAAACGTTCTTCCAGAAATTCGAAACCTACCGCGTAATGTTTCCACGTGAACCTGTTCGCTCTCTTCCGCTTCTTCGCCGTTCTGTTTCCAATGACAGTGCCCATCGCTGCTGCGGGAATCAGCACTTTCATCAGAGGATAGTCCAGGACTCGTCGCTGAAATTGGCACTTTTGAAAAATAAATCAACTTTCGTCCTACTAAAAGAAATATCGACGAGCAAGTGGTCAGCCAAATGTAGAGTAGATCCCTGGATTGCCCCTCACAGTTACCAATCAGGTAAATCCCTGAAGTCATAATTTTAACCGGGGATTTTGTTCTAAAAAAAACCTGACGTTACGGCGATTGATAACGCCGCGATCGATATAAGCCCGTTCGTATCCAGCCCCAGCGAAATGCAGCACGCCGTCCACGCCACTAGACCGAGCCAAGTCCCGTAAAGAGTGGACAAAACGAATTGGGTGAAAGAGAACCCGACGATCCGAGAAAGTAACCGCATCGGTTTGGCGTTCCTGAATAAATTTTTTTGTATTTTCAGGAAAATAGGGAATCACTTGTATTTTTCTGTTGAATTTTCAGGCTCTTCGTTCGACACTTCTTTTTCCAACTCGTAATTTATCCTGCGGATTTCGCTGTTGAGAAAGAACGAATCATACAAGACACCTGAAGCTTGAATTTGGTGAAAAAATAAACTTGAAAAAATCGGACCTAATAAAAATACTCCGCAAGTGGAAAAGAAGATGAAGGCTTCTGGAAACTGTCGAAGATACAAACGATGGGCGCCGATGAGGCCTCCAAACATCAGAAATAGCCTGAAATTGGGTTGTTTTTTTCAAATATACCGAATTGAAAACTTTCATACCTAGCCTTGAACGGATTTAACTGTTCAAATGGTCCCGGATTTCTGCTGTCTGATTTTGAACAATTCTTGTCATTCATCTGAACACTTATTGAATCGGAAATTGGAAGAAAGCAAACAATTAGTCAATAATTTGAAATGTAAAGAGCCCTACGCGTTTGCACCAAAGTATGCGTATTCATAAGACGATATGTGTTATATTGCGAAAAGGAAAGGAATTGTTTGAGTTTGTATTCTTTTATCAAAATTAGCTTTATATTTATTTTTCCTTACTAAATTTACTATCAAACTGGACTCAAATTATTATTTTTTTTAAACTCTTTTCTTTGTAAAATATTAACTTAGATCTCGAGCAGCAGGTGAAAGTAATTCTGTAAATTAGAAGAAGCCTAGTAGTTTTTATAACTGAATAAAACTTGTGATTTTCCTCTGAGAAGTACTTAATCATTAGATGGTTAAATTGCAAGAATATCAATGCTTTACACTTACAAAAGATGCAGAAAATGTCTGCGAAAGAACAAGATAAAAATAAAACGGAATCTGGTCCAATTAAAAATAATAATAAAATTTATTGTGCTATGATCTAGAGGGGGAGTCAACCTATTTTGGAAAAGCTTTCGGATAATCTGTTCAACACCAGTAAATAAGCTTCAGTTAGGGGATTTAAGCCAAGACAAGCTAATTTGTGTTAGAATCGCTTGAACACATCTCTACGAGTTGATATGAAGGTGCACGTCTTCTAAATCCATTTTTATCTGATGGTAGACCTGATCTGAAATCTAAAATACATCTTTTTGATTAAGGATTTCAATATATCGATATTTTCTGCGGGAATCAGAACAAGTGCTTTCGAGGATGATATGGGATGCGTGATGATAACTTGTGGATATTTTATCTCTACAATTATGGCATATTTTCTGGCGTTGCCGTTATTTGTGGTGCTGGTATTTATAATTTATTGCACGTGTATCGGAAGGAATAATGATAATAATGTAAGATAAATTTTGCAACCTGAAGCTATCAAAACTAATTCTTCTACATTGGCCCAACCTAATTTGCTGGTCGTTCAAATCATTTTGCAAAAGACGAAAAGGATCTTTCGATCTACCAAAACTCGAATCAGCAGAATTGAGTAATTCCATAAATAGGGACACTGATGCGGCAGTCTTGTTGAGATTCTAAATGTTGCATTATTTAGTTTTTAAATATATTATAGGTGATTAATTAATTTTCAATTTACTCAAATTCTGCAATTACTTCCTTAATTGGAACAAAATTTTCATTTTTGATAAATAATTTTCTGTATTTTGATCTGAACTCTCGTTCAAAATAAGCAGTTGAAAGTAATTCGGCTTAATGCGACATTTCGAAAGCGTTAATTGAGAGTTCCTCGTTCTTAAAAGTCCGAAATTTTCTCAAAAAGTCAATCTACCCGAGTTCAATAGTTTATCGAATGAAAATAGATTCTATTCCCCACCTATTAGATTTTGAATAAAATTTTTAGAGAATATTTGGATTACATTGTTGCATCAGAAAATCGTCTTTATTTTTTTGAAAAATAATTGACTGGTAGCAATTTAAACCCAAAAATGGAATGAGTACCTTCTCGCAAAATGAGTAAAGCAAGAATTATCAAATGGGGGCAAGGTACTCAATTCCTGAGTATAGATACTCTCATTTATAGGATAGAAGCGTTCGCACGTTGAACAGGATTGCTCACAGCAAAAGGAGCGATATCGACTCGATTTAAATTTCGATTGTTAAATTGAATATGCACGCCTGAAATAGGAAGTTGGTGGGTGATTTGCATTGGGTGTGAAAGGCATTTGAAAGCTGAAATTCGAAAAAAGATAAAACAAATATGCTAATTCCATACCTAATTTGAATAAATCACGCACAGCCCTCGAATAGCTGGGGTTTTTAATAAGCAGCGTCAGAGTTCCATACGTGCAATGAGTGCTAAAAAAGAATATCATCCAATTAGTCGCGTCTGAAGAAAACGATAGCAATTTTGTGTATATCTAAAAAAATCATACTTGGTGAACAAACATGTAGATAGAACAATGTCCCTATCATCACGCAAGGCAAAAGAAAGAAGGTGAAATGCACGACGACCTAAAATGAAATATATTGTTTGACGCATTAATTTAAGATGTACAAAGTGGCGCACGATTATTTTAGGGCGTTAAAAAGATAAAATAGTAATAGAAAAGAGATACTGAACTAAGATCATTATTTCTTCTGCCTATCTTCAACCTTCTAAATTTTCGACTTCAATAATAAAAATGAAAAGTCGAAAGATTACCTGCATGGTCATCGAAATGTAGACAGCTTTCTGAGCATTTTTTGTCATTTGCGATACATTTGCAGCACGACTAATGAAATGATAGGCAAAATATCCGAAAACGGTAGTCAACATAAAGATGCAAGAGAAGTAGAACATTGTAAGATCCTGCATAATCCAATACGGTAGAAGCGACTCGCCATCGTCATACGGTGATAGCGCCAAGGCGTAAGGATCAAATAGCTCAGGATTAATGCAATCTGGATTACTCTGAACTTATACGTCATTAGATCGCTAAGAAATGTTGAGAATTCACCCCAGCATATTTAAGCTTAAGTTTGGCTTGATCTCCGGGAACAACCGTATACCCGACAAATAGCGCGACAGATATGCATATTACGTGCAGGAAGACGATGATAGCAATTCGCGTATTTTCACTGAGGTAACGCTGAAAAAAATTGCTGTAAGAATTGTATCCAATTTCTCGAACCTTAAACCAATTCCCCTCTGGCAACATAACGATGAATCGGTAATAGAATAAAAGAAAAATCGAATTGCCAGTCATAAGTATAAGAATCGCTCCGCTGAGCGAGACTTCACGCATTGGAACATCGAACGACTTTAGCGCACCGTACGCAGTGCCAGCCAGTATGGGCGTTAGTAAAACCGGAATCATCAGTTTCGTCAGATAGATTTCGGTCATGAACGCCCTGAATCGATATTTTCCACAGGATATATAATATTTCATTCATAAGAGGAATTTTATCATTCAGAAATAAAAACATACCATATCATAAAGTATAACAGCTTCTTTGAATATTTCTTGGCATGCGAAGGTGTCTTGAATAAAACGCAATAGAAAGCGACAGCATGAAGGGGTAACGATATCACTGAAATAAAAAAAATATTTTATACAAACCAAGTCAAGTTGAACGCATTTTGGGAGAAATAATTCTGACGGGGAATTAAACATTTTCTGACCTACGAAATTACTCATTGCGAATATATACCATTCCGGACGAGCGAAAATGTCGCTTTGGTTCATACGATTTAGAAAAATTTTAAAGAAAAACTATCAGCCAAGAGTAAAGAGAATTTATTCGTTGAGACTTACACAATTTTCAGAAAGTCTACCAAGATTTAACTGAAATTGCACCTGCACAAGCGAAATAACGAAATGTCAAAAGATTTCTATTTTAGAATAATTTCTATTCTAAAAATTAAGCATCAAAGACGTTTTATATTCATCACATATTGTGTTTTTAAAATTAGTGTTTCAATAAACTGTCTTTATTCTCAAATGTGTGAGATCGTTGCGTTTTCTACACTCATTACGGATATCAGTCGTCGAAGTTGGTAATGAAACAGTTACTGTAGTTGGATTTGAAAGGCAATGAAATGCTGAAATATCAATTAACTGATTTTAAGGGCTATGAGTTTTCTTACCTGAATTAAATAAATTTCGCACAGCTTTCGAATAGCTGGGATTTTTGATGAGCAACGTCAACGTTCCATACGTGCAATGGGTGCTAAGGAGGAACAAGGCACAGTTGACAAAATCTGAAGAAAATGGTGAAACTTGTAAAATCACATAAGGAAATCTCACTTGGAGAGCACATTTGTGAAAAATACGCCAGCGTCAGCATCAAAAATGGCGTAACGAAGAACGTAAAATGTACAATAATCTGAAAATGGAGATGAAAGTGAAGATCAGTTGATTTTTAAACCCAACTGATTGATCGAGTAATCAAATATTCACTCAATTTTTTATTTCTATAAAAATTATTCCTACTAATATTATTGGGCGAAATTTCAAAGCCAAAAGATTTGCCTGCATGACCATCGAAAGGTAGATGGCTTTCTGTGCCTCCTTCGTTTTATTCGATACATTCTTCTCTTTGCTAATAAAGTAATAAGCAAAGTAACCAAACGAAATTGTCAAAATAACGATAATGGCGAGGTATAAAAGGGCTAAAAATAGACCGAGCCAGAAAGGTAAACGAGTTTCGGTATCAGGATATGGTGAAAGCGCCATAGTGTAGGGGTCGAATAACTCTGGATTAACGCAATCGTGATAGTTCTAAAGATGCATTTTTAGTTCTTAGATTTTCTACTCTAATTTACCACATAAAGCTCGAATTTAAGCTTAGCTTGGTCCTCAGGAACTACAGAATATCCAACGAAGACAGTCAGAGAAATGAATAAAATATGAATAAAGATAATAATAGCAATTCGCCGATTTTCGTTAAGATGTTGCTAAAAATGTGTATTTTTCACTTAGATAAACTTTCTACCTTGATCCAATTCGTTTCCGGCACCATGGTGATAAACCGGTAATAGAAAACCAAGACGATTGAGTTACCAGTCATAATTAAAAGGGCTATAGAAATGATCATAATTTCGCGCATTTGAACTTTGAGAGACCTCAAAATTCCATACGCGGATGCTGCCGAAATCGGAATTAACAAAATCGGTATCACGAATTTGGTAAAGAATAACTCTGTTAAGAACGCCCTAAATATAAAATAAATTTCTAGTGACTTTTCCACTCTATTAAAAAACCAATGTTCTCATGTTATAAACCTCATAAAATATCGTCAATAAAGATCCCCGTTTAAAAGAAAAATCTCACCATATCATAAAGTATAGCAGCTTATTAGAGTACTTCTTGGCATGAGCCGGTGTCTTGAATAGAACGCAATAAAAAGCGACAGCATGGAGTGGCAGCGATATCACTGAAATAAAATTGATACAAATCAAATTGAACGAATTTTGGGAGAAATAATTCTGACAAGGAATTAGAAATTTTCTGACCTATGAAATTGTTCATCGCAACAATATACCACTCCGGACGAGCGAAAATGTCACTTTGATTCATCTGATTTCAGAAAAAATATAGTAGCCATGCAAAGTATTTAGTAAAGAGCAATTCTCCTTGGTAAAAGGCATGAGCTTTGAGAAAAGACTGTCAAAATTGCACCTGTAGGAAGAAAAGTCTAATTATCGAAAGTTTTCCGCTTTACCTTAAGGTTTTGACATTTCATAGGTTAGAGATGATGATTTTACAGTGGACGTCAATAAAATTACACATTTAGAAGACGAAAATAGCGAAAACTGCAGAAAAAATTCGAAAATGACGAAAAATTGAGCTTCATTTTCAAACAGTCGCCAAAAATCAAACTCCTCCCTCCTTCATTGTTTATTTCTGTGCGCCGCTTGCATTGTGTTGGTATTACGTAATTCTCGTTTTTATTTATCAGCTTTATCAGCACGTGTTTTTTTTTGTTGCTTTTTTTCCTGAGAAGTTGACCCTTTTTTTTTTGAAAATGCACCCACTTTAAGGAAATGGTGTTAGAAAGGAAGAAAATGGATAAACTTTTCAAAAAGCATTAAAATGTCTTTTATTTTTGCCATTTCTGGATGCCTTATACTTGAATTTGTTCAGGAACCGGTTAGGAGCAGGACTCGTTCAGGAATTGGACGACACTACGGGTGCAACATCGATCTACGATCGCATCGGGTCACGAGCCCTTTTTCGATCTGCGGAAAGAAAAATAGTCGAGGAACGAGAAAATAAAGGTTCGTCATAGCCATTTCTGCACAATTTATCAGTGATTACTATGCTTTCATAAATACCCCTATTTTCTGTCATAAGATTTCGAAAATTAAAAAAAAATATGTGGAACTTCAATTTCAACTTTATTCACTACTACTTTTTTAAAAGTGTAAGTGATACAATTGCTTTTATCAAAGTTCAAAAGTTACTGTTATCAAAAATTATTACGAATCTTTTAAACTTCAAACTACTTTAACCCATTTTAAAATGGTTTTACGATGACGGAAATAGTATTTAGCTTTTTCTGCTTGAAAATTTCCATAAAACTAGTCATTTTCCCTTCTCGTTTTCAAACTTTAGCGAATCGTTTATGAAAGTTTACAGCCGCCACCCAGTGTGTGCCTGTTTTCCTTTCTGAAAATCGATAAGGAGTGAAGCTATTCTCGTTTTGGAATTTGAGAAGAAGTGAATTTTTTCGACAAAATGATAATTTTTGGAAGAACATACTGAGGTTCTTATCTTTTCATTATTTTCCAAAATCATATTCAATTCTTTCCTTTTTATAATTCATCATTTATGTTTATTTTTTGTAATCTATGGCGTCACAGTCAAGTTGTTTTTGGAGGGGAAAACTTGTATGCACGTAATTTTTATGATTCGTCAGCATTAGTGAGATTTGGCGAATATCAATACCGTTTTTCTAAATTCGTTCTTATCACTTGTTCATTGCAAATATCCCTACATTTTTGTCCCAGCTCTTTTATTGTCGTATTTTGAATGACTCACACCTTTTCTTAGAAAATATGAAAACGGATAACTTTTAGACTTTTTGGATCTATTGATTTTTATTGAATGTCAAACTATATATTAAAAAAATTGGTCTTTCCCCAGGTCAGTGTGCAAGAAAAAATTGAGCATTAATATTAGGATTTCGTAATCCAAAATCATCAGGATTTTTTATTTCAATTTCCAGCGATATCGAAAATTCTATTAGTTCTTAGAATTTTGAAATTTCTATTTTCAGGCTGAACTTTACAACCAACAGCAAAATCCGTCAAACCCGGAGATTGGAGTTGACGCAGTTGAAAGGAGGCAGAATAATCAGAATCAGAACAGGTACCAGATTCATAAACACTGACTTTAGAATGTTAGAATCCATTAATTAGAATTTTTAATCCAAGATAAATCTTACTTTTTATTGGGGGAAAAAACAAGACAAAAACAATAATTCCAGAGGAAGTGAAGGAAAAATGTCGACGAGTGTCTATGGCAGATTGATGGAGGGAGAGCCCTACAAAATCCTGCACAATCAGATTATTGGAACGGGTGCTTTTGGAGTTGTGAGCATGTTTTTTCTTTTTATTTTGATTGTTATTCTAGAATTTGATGATTGGCTTGGGTTCTTATACCGAAATCGTTAAAAAAGACATTGAATATCTACTTTTTTGAAATACAATTTGAAAATTTTGAGATACAAAGTTCAAAAATATAAAAATATTTTTCAGGTGAGCAAAGGCCGAACTAAGTCGGGTGCGCTGATCGCGGTGAAAAGCTGCAGCAAAAGGAACGAAATCGCAGCGGCGCAGCTGGAAGTTGAAATTCTCAAGAAGTGCAAGGGCGCGCTCAATATTGTTCAGGTATTTTTTAATATTTTAAAAATGTTTCATAGAAATTCGTGAAAATTTCTAGAATTTGTATGCTTATTCAACTCGTTCCGTTCTTTCTTTCCATTATAAAATCTAACACACAATAAATCTGAAGAACTCTTTCGCTAAATATAGCGAACAGTTTCAGAAATTTTTATAAACGCATCATTCTGAAACTTTTCGGATAGAATGTCGATAGGACTCTTATATATCATTTTTGAATAAAGATAAAAATCGATAAAGTTACTGATTTCCAGTATATCGGCAACTGCATCCACCCGGCGTACAACGACCACCCTGAGATGTACTCGTTCGCGATGGAACTCGCCATTTGTTCGTTGGAGGATTTTCTCAGGTAACTCAAAAATACATTCGAGTAAAATTCTACTAAATGAGCGCATTTTCATCGCTCCCTATATACGTCATCGGTTGTATTTGTTATCGGATAGGAAGATGAATATGTGTAGGGAAAAAAATCGTTGGCAAATACAGCCGATGACGGTGATCATCTGATGTCATAACACAGAACGCCAATTTTCACTATACGCCATTTCTGCCCTTTATGAATGAACTCTTGTTCAGGAAGCCAGAGAATAGAAAGGGACTGCCCTACAACATCATCATCGATCTGGTGGCCGATTGCAGTAGGTTTCAAGATTCTTCATTCAATTATGCTCGATGACTTGATGTTGTCTCTACTAGGAACTAAATTATACGTTTTACCTGGTTTCAATTCAATTGGTTTCAAAGATTTGCATGAAACCAGACTTTGAAATAAAATTTGTCGTGTCTTGCATTCCAAGGTTTAGTCTAATAAAAATACTTATGAAAAATATGTCACTAATTTCCAGGCTCCGCGATGCAGACCCTGCAGGAGAAAAACATCGCGCACAGGGACATCAAGCAGTTGAACATTCTCGTTTTCTCGGGACCGGCCAAAAATAGAAGATCCAAATTCCTGTTCAAATTCTGCGACTTCGGAGGCGCGAAGGAGGCTCAGGGCAACATGAAAACCCTCGTCGGATCGCCGGGATATTTGGTGAGACTTTATTGAATTTTTTTTGCTGGAGTAATAATGATTCTTTTTGTAATTTTCTAAATTTCATTTTTGCAAATATTGACGAATGAGTACTATGAAATTTCGACCAAACTCAACTCAATTAACAATATTTCAAGCAATCTCATCCTCATATTCTTTGAAACCTATCAAAAATATTTTGACTCATCTCCAATCCTTTTTTCTCCGATCAACGAAAAATCGGCAAATACTAGCCAGAACATTTTTGAACCTTATAAATTTTCAACTTGAGCACCCGCACCTGGCCGTCAACCTGCGCATGGGCCCGCCCAAGAACTGGACCATCAAGAATGGATATACTGGTAAGGTTTTCTTTTTACCTCAAGTACTTTCTCCCAAATTTATTCTTTTGCTCTATTTTAGGAGAAGGTACTCGAAGCTGATTTTTAGGAGAATACATTTTTATGTGTTTTTCCTAGATTTTTTATCTTGATTTTTCTAGGCATGGACGTGGATTTGTGGTCTCTTGGCTGCACTCTGTTCTACACGGCCTGCGGCGAACCGCCCTTCCCGAACACGGACGGCGAGGTCTACTATCAAGCTGTCGTCAAACTCCAACAGTATCCTGGTATTTTTTAAAAAAGTTTTTTATTCAGTTTTTACTATCTTACCCTTGGGAGAAACTCAGTGCTTTATCTTAAATCTTCGATTTTTTTTCCTGAAAATCTTGAATGTATTTCATTTTTATCACCTCATTAATTCACGATACAAAACGCTTCATCGACTTTTGTCAAATTCTTGAACTATCATGTAACATACAGTATTTTTGAGAAAAAAAGCTATAGAAGAAAACATTCAGAAGCGATCTGCTGTCGTTTCAAAGGCACCCAGCCGAACCGCACCACGTTCCAGTACGACTACGTTTACGAGTACAACAATGAGGTGCTCAATAAGAGATATCCAAGGTAAATTTTAAAAGAAATAAATATGTTTTTAAAAAGATCCTTTTCAAATATTCATTTAACATGTTTCCTCCTAAAATTTGACATTTTATAATTTTAGATGGTTCGTTTACGCGTTTTCCTGCCTACTTCGCTCGCTTTTTCACGCACCCTCCATTGAGGCGCTGGCCAAATACGCACAGATTTTGCAGGTTAAATATTTCTATTTTTTTTTTCAAAAATAGGATTTTTAAACAAACTATTTATTTTTTCATTAAAAATATTTATTTTTCAGAAGGCTAAGGTCCACCAGTTCATTTCTGTGAAGGATTTCGAGATCTTCGAATATGCGGACCTGAAAATGGAACCGATTTTCGGAAACCGATACCCAACTCTGAAGGAGTGCCTTGGAATGAAACCGACTGAGGAGTGTCAGCTGATTTCGGGTATATTTATTTTTACTATCTGTATTCAATAGCTACTGCGGAGTAGTAATGCTTTCTTTGAAGACAATAATTAGTTTTCCTGAAGCATATCATATTTTTCTCCAGGATTTCAAATTTCTTTTGGCATTTTATGACTTGCCTACAGAACACTAAAATGATCAAGTCTAACTTCTATGAAATGGGAAGTTGCACAATTTTGAAACATTTAAAAATAGATCTTTTTTCAGAAAGTGAAATTCTGCCGATTTCCTCTGCGGATTTCTCCCGTCTTCGTTCGGAGCCCTACCTCATTCATCCCCTCACTCAAACTGTTGACATTCCACAACTCAGTTGGAAGACCGCTGCTTCGGTTAAAGGTGCGATACTTTTTGGAATTGTTTATCTTTTAATTCAATATATTCAAGGAGTATAAACATTTTTTTTTTTAATTTTATCGAGAATATTTTTGAAGCATATCATATCTTGGTATATCCCGCACAAAGTCGTACACCCATTGAAAAAGAATCTTTTACGATTTTTGTATGAAGTTTTCTGAAATGGGCTCTAGAGATTTCTAAATTTGTTATTATCTATAAGTGCACATCATTAATTAAAAAATGAACTTCTCAATTCAATAGCTCCAAATGTGAAACCTATCATTTCTTAGAAATTTTAAATTATTATGCTAATTTCAGCTGACGCTCAAATAGTCCAGGAGAGGCAGGTCCGTGTTCGTCGGAACCTGATTTCTGAAGGATTCGGGGCCCTGGACGACGGCGATAAATTGACACAAATCATCGAACACACTAGCAAAATTCTTCAGAGACAGTTGGAAAAGGTTCGATTTGTTCATCGTTAATTTTTTTGGATTTCAGAATTTTGTTAAAGATATTTTAAAATTTCTTTAACTTCGTTCTTTTCCCTGGGATGTGGTAGTTTTGAAGAAACTCACACTCCAGTTCATCTTGAATTTGTTCTAAGATAAAATTGATAAGTTTAAAATCTCCAAAGTCAATATTTGAACATTTTTGTTCGACTATCCTGACATTGATCAGCGTATTTTTCTTTAGAAAAAAAAACTTTAAACTATTTTAGGCCCGCAGCGACCTGTTGGTGTGCACGTCGGTGATCGCTGTGCCTGACCGATTCGCGAACTACGCGGAATCCTTGTCTGTTGCCATCTATTTCGCGACCGAACAAGAAAGACAAATCGTGGAAGAGTGCAGGCAGAAAGCCAAACAGAGTCATGAAGAGTTGACCAGGCATGCTGGTGGGTATTTTTCCTTTATTTTTTTTGTTGATAAATTTAGGAAGAAATGATATTTTTGAAGAAAATTGAACTTTTTCATATAGCGCATTTTTAGGAAATTGAAAAAGACAAAAAATTCAATGATTTTCCAGAAATGCTCAACACGCTGCTGGAAAAAGTCGATGAGCTTCTGCGAGCCGTCAGACTTATTCAACTCGAGGACGTGGACATTCCTGGAATCCGAGGTATTTTTAATATGATTATCTTGAAGTTATTATTATTTTTTTTAAATTCTATACAATTCTCTTAAATTGTTATTCCGTTTTTCTTTCGAGCACTAATAAAATAATAAATTTGTAGAACTTCTCGCCGACTACTCGACGACTTCTGTGAAAACTGAGCAGGAACTCCTGGAAATGCTCCCAGAAACGCACGCCTACACGGTCTCGCTGGTGGATCTCTGCATCGACAGACGGATGAATTTGGCTCAGCAAATCAGGCAGCCGCAAAATGGTGCGCAAGTCTCCATGCTCCTCAACATCTATGCTATTATGAGGTGGGATTTTTCGAAAGTTTTAAATTAAAATTTTTTCAAATACAAAAATCTATCACTATAAAATTTAGATTTCCCCCCTATATTTACACTCTATCATATCGTATCTTTAACATTTTTCTCTGTAAAAAGGGTAATATTAGAAATAGGGAAAAGTGAGAAATTTGAAAGATTCAATTTTTAGATTCTTTTTAAATTAAAAAAATGAATTTCAGCAACTTGCACTGCATCGTTTTCCAGTTCGAGCAGTGTCAGAAGCACGTGAATGACTGTGCGGTCATTTTGGAGAGGCCATTCCAGGAAATGAAGGTGATTTTTCTCCTTCTCTTTTTCTTTTTATTTTACCAATTTCATTTTTTCAGAACATTGTTGGGAAATTCGCGGCCACCAATGGGTTGGACACGAACAAAATCAGCAAGAGCGTGAAGATAATCGCCAACTATGAAGGGTGAAATGTTTTTCTTTAAATTTTGCTTCGATTTTTTTCTTGGAAAAATGATTCTTTGAAAACCAATCTGCAGAACTTAGTCAATGTAAATTTATCCAATTTTGAAATATTCATTATCGCATGTCTCAAATTTCTGGAAAAATTCTATCTAAGTTTTTGCTGCTACAATATCCAGAATCATTGTGAATATATGAACAAACGTAATTCACGTTATTCTAATAGACATTTCAAACCTTCTGTAAAGAATAAACTATTTCAAATGATTTTAATCCTCCATAGATAGCTCTATCTAATCAATAAGAATTTCAGAGTGGTGGAGGACACGCGCAAGAACTACGAGTTAGCAATGGACCTGGCCAGACGAATCGAGTCGATGAAAATGAAGAGGAAGGACTCGATGACTTCCAGCAGATCCGTCAGATCGACTTCTTCAGTCAACACGATCACTTCTCAGTCAACTTTGACCAATGAATTGGAGACTCTGAATAAGTCCCAGAATCAACTCTAAAGTGGAAAATAAAATGTAAGTATTGGAGAGCTTATCTTTCAATTTTTTCATCGTTTTTTTAATATACTGAAACTCGATGTTTTTATCGTTTTCCTTTCATTTTAGACTTTCATGATTTATTCCAAACAAATTCAACTCGAATGACCCAAATTCAATTATGTTTGTGATCATACAGGTACTAAATTAACAAAGGATTTGTAGAAATTAGAATCTGAAATTAGTTTTCCGTCCCAAAGTTATTATTTCCTAGAAAATCGCTATTAATTCTTGGCTGCCTAACCAATTTATAAAATATCAGTTAGAGTTTTATTATTTTCGATGATATTTCGAAGTCCTCACAAAAAATTATTGATATGTATGATTTCGGTGCCTTTAAAGAAAGATGTTTTTTATTCTAAATTTATCTGGAATGATGCAAATTTTAGTCATTTTCCGAAATTAGTTCTTTTACAAAAACTCTAAATTTGTATTTTTATTTCAGCATATTAAATCTCGTAGTATTTTCATCTTGAGACCCTCCTAATTCAGGAAATGTATTATAGTTATTCCCCGGTTATAATTCCCTTGAAAAGCCTTATTTCAAATATTCAATTATACATCATTTCGACAGGTTTCGTGTTTGAAAACTTATATCTTGTCCAAGAAAAAATCACGAGCTATTGCTCAATTTCTTGCCGGGACAGAAAATCTTATTCTTTCTTTTTTTCGATAAAGTTACATAATTGTTTTATTTTGACAAAAATAAATTTTATTAAAAAAAAACTTTATAGATTATCATTTTATTCGAATTTTTTTTGTAGAATAACACAAATCGTAAAAGCTAATAGTGTTCAATTGATCAACTATCTCAATTTTATCATATACCACCAGTACTTCTAATATTTTTTACTCTTGATGATACGAGTTTAGATGAAACAGTGTTGGCGGACTTGGTTTCGATAAAACCAACCAGTAGTTTAGCATGACTTAGAAATTCCCTCCTACGCTTTCGGTTACCGATGAAAAACGGCTAATAGAAAAAGGCACCGGGACACCAGTTAGAAAAAGACACCACTTTTTCGAAGAAATAGTATGAGGGAAAGAAAAAAAGGTAGGCAAAAGTGGTGTCTTTTTCTAGGAGCCGGGCTATTGCAATCAATATAGACAACAGAAAATAACGCAGAAGAGGAGGTTTCCAGACATAATAAAAGGTTTTGAAATAACGTTCCCGTTACAGGGAAATTTCTAAATTATGGCAAAATCAATGCGAAACTTAGAACTCACCGCTTTTGTGGTTCGATGTTCAGGTTTCCAAAGTGTCTTGTGGTTTTCAAATTTATGTATATTGTGTTTTTAAAATAATTTTTGGGCGATCCTCCCCTTTTGGAGGGCGATATGAGAGAATTTTCATATCGTCCTCCAAATTAAAAATAAATAAAGCTATAAAACTAAAGCCATAAGACCATGCCAATATATTGAAATTTTAATTCTGATTGAATAAGATTCTAATTCAAAATGTGAAACATACTTCAGATATAGAAGATTTGTTGTTATGTTTCTAAACAAATTATAGAATTTTGATATTTATTCTGAAACGATATTCTTCTATGACGCTTTTCAAAGAACCTTATTTAAGCATCTTTATCTATTGAGTTCTCTGGATTCGTTCAAATGAATCTTTGAGTTTCTATTGCATTCTCGTTTCTGCAACATATTTCCGATCAGTGATGGCAAAGAGAAAGTCTGAGAAAAGCGAAGTGCATTGGACAGCAGCAATAAATGCGAAGAATGCCTGAAATATTTAGCCGATTCAAATAATCAAAGAACGCGAGGATTTTCTTCTACAAAGTTGACTCGGCTTCTTTCGGGTCCGAGTTGCATGCCTGCGACATTTCATTACGAATATGATAAGTATGAAAGATTGAAAAATACTGAGGTTTTATTTCTAACACTAATGAAAGACATTTTAATCCAAATAAATGCCAACAAAATAACAAAGCATTGCAAAAATCAATATGATGATTTCTTATTCGCCCTCAGGCGGAGCAGGCTCTCCGTTGGGCCAGACTCTTCGGTATCGGATAGATTCTTTGTAGATCGCGTAATTTAGAATCGTAAAGATTATGATAACTAAAATATGATGGTTTAGGGTAGATACGAATTAATTGAAATACCGCCAGCATTGATCAAGTGGTAAATTGCGGCCCACATAATATCACCCGGTTCGTTTTTGTACCCCTTATAATCGATATACACGACGATTTCAAATGATAGGAATGACACAGCTAGCAATATCTAAATTCGACTTTTTCACGAGGAATTTTGAGATGATAGAGAAGCAATTCACTTCATCTTAGGAACCTTCGCTTTATGTCGCGTACATATCATTTGTCTTTTTTCCACGAATATTTTTAAAAATTTATCTTACGCTCATAACCAACGAAGCTATTAGCATCCGAGTATGGTATTTCAGCGCTGCGCAAATGAAGAACAGGTAGAAAAATATCTGAAAATGTTAAATTTTAAGATTATTTCTTCAATAATTTTTATTTGAAACATAATCATGACTCACGAAGGCTATCGCAGAAAGCATGCTTTCGAAATGTGGCGAAAAGTGGATCCCCATGAATATATGAACCGCCATGAAGGCTGACATGATACTGATGTAGATTGACTGAAATTGCTTACATTTCAATTTTATTTTAAAATACCGGAAATCTCAAATAATAAGAGCATCATAAGTAAGTTATTCTTTTATCTGTGCTAACTTTAGATCTCGAGAATAGTTTTCAGATCATAAAATATGAATGAGTAATAAACCTCATCTAATATTTCTACGTAATAGTGCCTAATTACTGAAAATTATTTCAATAAAAACTAAAATCCACCCTGATTTTAATGAAATAGAATCTGAGCGGTATGAAGACCTCGCCGGTCCCCTGCTCTATCGTCAAATCCTTGGCTGCTTCCTTCTCATCTTCTTTAGGGTCCTTCGGAGCATCCTCGTTGTCTTTGTTATCATCGGCCATTTGCTAAAATTGGTCTAATGTAAAGAAATAAAGAATTTATATACGGAGAAGTAGATCATCTTTCTAATATTCAAAATCTAAGGGAATGTTTATTAGGCGATTTGTAAAAAGACGTAATGACGTAATGACGAAACGCAATAGAAATTGATGAAAACTCAGATTAGTAGCACGTACTCATGAAGGACATAATATAGGGTAAGGTGGAAGGTAGGGTTTCTTTTCCCACACTATTTCTTCTGGTGACTGCGCGGCTATATGCTACCTTACCAAGTTCCCATCAGCTCTATCGTGTTTCATCATTTTTCGTTTCGTCAAATACAGGTTGCCCGTTTATTATATGGAAGTTCATAAAACTGTCTCTTTAGAATTCAAACAAAAAGAAAAACTATAAATATTCGTAGAAGTGTTTATGAAGGAATTAACGAAAATTTTTATCTGAAATTATGGAAATTTTATCTTCACGTAATTGGCAGTTGAACATGTTTCTTGTGACTGGAACTTGCAAATTGCATATTTCGACGCTGAAGATAATTGTTAGGGTTTCGGAAGGTTTCGTCCAAATTGATAGTTGGAAATGAAAAAATTAGGAAACTTCTAAATTAAAAAATGAGCTAGGGACTATTTACTCGCAAAATAAAATATTTTGTTCATATCAAAATTTAAAAATTGTTCATTTTGGCACTAAAAATCGCATTTCGTGGTTAGTAATACTCATGAATTAGCAGTGTGTATAGTTTTATCTAACTTTTTTCCTAGTTTTTTTCTGAAAAATCAAAATAATACTATAATTGCCAGGGGTTAAAAGTTTGGCCCAAAAGCCGACCCGAACCTGGGCCTGAAAACCAGGTCCAAACTTTTAAGTCCTGATGGGAAGCTTATGAATACCGCTTAATTGACAGTGCCCAACTTCACACGCGTTTATGTCCGGATTTTTCGGACAATCCGGTTGCAAATCTGGGTGGTTAGACGGATAGCATTACGAAATTTTTCACCCAGTTATTCGTTTCATAAAAGGTGTAGCAGGCAGCTTGTTACATCAAACTTCCAACTGTTCTACCGAGGAATCCTCGATAGTACCGGCGGTCTATTTACAGCAATCGGTGGATTTTTGCTTCCTCATTTGAAGGAATAAATAAATAAATAGGTCGCATTAGTATCGTTGAAAAATATAATAAATTTTTCTTTTAATTTTAAGATGAAAAATATAATCATTTTTTATTTCAATATTTCAAATATGTACAATTACGTTTACATCGACGATATCGACTGAACTTGTATTCTTCTAACTCTCGCTATGTTTTTCTTCTCCGGCAAAATTATGATTCCTATGTGCTTCCGGTATCTCAAGGGTACAAGCTGTAGAAGCAGAAATCGTCGTTCACGATTTCCAATGAAGAATGATAATGGCAGAATAAGAGTTGTGAGATATGGCATGAATACCAGTGACTGTTGTGCGGTTAGGAACCAATACGCAATAAAATATTCGAATTCGGGAGGAACATCTATGTAGGGCAAGACCTAAATTTCAAACATATTCTGAAGTGCTTATGAAATTTAATTCTGAAAAGAAATATGTAAAGCTTCATGATCACATGATTAAAATTCAGATGAGTATTTAAAAATACATTTGTTAGATAAACTTACCGTGCTACTGCCAACTGGTTGATAATCGGAGAGCCCGTAATTTTCATAGAGGATATCATGTTCAGTATTTAAGGCCATGACAAACTTGAACCCTAAGGTTATCCTGAGATGGCTGTAAACTAGAATCCATTCTATTAGTGTATCTATCTGAAAATGTTGATTGTGTCAATTTCTAGTGAGTTTAGGTTTAGAAGAGGAGTGTGCGGAATTCGAGAATTTCGATTCCGAAACGTTCCCATTCCGGGTGCTTTTGGTCTCGGAATTCCGGTTCCAATTTTTCAAATTCAAATTGCGCACACTTCTATTTTAGATTTCCTTACTGCTTGATATATAGTGAATATTGCAAATTCGCGTAATAAAGTAAGACTAGATTGAATATGTGCTCGATGTTCCACGGTATGCAGTTTTCGAATTACGACAAAATATACGACGGTGCTTGCTATCACCATTTGAAGACGAATTAGTAGTTCTGCCTGAAGTTGAAAAATCAAATTAGGTTTTTATGAATTAATGAACAAAAGAAAAGATTGCGATTATCTGCGAAAAATGTGAATCAAAGATATTTCATGTTAGTTTACACTTTCAATATCATCGACTAGCTAATAGTGAAAATGCCAAATTGTTTTAAAAAATAGCATGATTAATCATTTTAACGAATTACCCATGGATAAACGAGACTGTGCTTTTCATTGTATATATCGAATGCAAAGTTTGATTCGAATACGCTCATTGTCTTTGAAAATGTTATGTAGAAAACCAAGGTCATTAAAATTATTAGAATAATGGGCTTTCTAAATAACTTTTGAATTATATAAAAGTTTCTGGTCAAACCTTAAAAATAGAGCATATTCTAAAGTCCAATCGCAAATGACGAATAATCTCTGGATACAAATTATCATCGGTATGAATTGAGCAGTTCTTATCGTAAACGGGTGGATTGTGAAGTCGAAAAATGTTGAAAAGTATGGTATGGATTTTAATCTAAATCGATTATATACAATTTTTTTTTAAATTCGAAAAAAATACATATCAATCCAATCGAAGTACATGTGCAGAAGACACAATGTTATGTAGACCAAATGATATAGCGATAATATCTCCATGATATAAAGTGCAGTAATATATAGTTGCTAAATACAAATTTATATAGTTTTTAACAAACTTAGAGAATATTCAAGTCAGGATGTCAGAAATATGCATATTTTATGCGCATAATATGGTTAAAAACTACGATTTTTCTTGTGACAAAACATTCGTATATTTCATGAGACTGATTCAAATGTTCACTTGATTTGGTTTATAAGAAAGAAAAATTTACCGATTTTTCGTCCTGGTGCTTTTTGAATAGCGTATAGATGAAACAGTAATGAAGAATGTAGCACGGAATTATCGTAATGGTTGTGAAGTATAGGGAGAAGCAAAACAGACTCTGGGAAAATGCAATGAGGTAGTTCATATACCCGATCGATTCAGGCAATTCTGGCAGATTATCGTGAAAGTAGTTGATCTCCCATAGCTTCAGGTCAATCACATCCGAAGTCGATTCCTGGCCCTTCATCGTTGGTTTAGCCAGAGAGTTTGAGTAGCACCTTCCTAGGCTCGTTTCGGTGCAAGTAAACCTGCAAACTCGTCAAATTACACGTCTGGCAATGAGACTCTATTTTCTTCAAGATAATTTTTCGTAATTGACACCTTCACCATGCTTTGGTCTACAGATTTCGGACAAGTTTTGTAGGAAAAATAACAAAGCAATTAGACACATGTTGACTACATGATGATATGATAAATTGATGACAAATTATAATTAGCATATGCTATTTTCTTTTTATAAACTACACTTTCCTCGAATAAAAGTTGTTGCATGCTAATTTGTTTCATAAATGCTACAGTTCTTTGATCACAATGTTCTGAACACTATAGAAGAATTGTTGCGAAATTGTAATTTTCGAGAAAAAATTGATTATTTAAAAAAAAAAGTTCCAAACTATGAAAAACTGCTCTAGTGGACTTTCTCACAGAAAGCGAAAGTTTCGGTCATGCGGTCATCTCTATTTTTTCGCGATTACAAGGAAGTCCTTATTCATCTTGACACTTTCATGAATGCCGCCCTTGTTTGAGGCGTCTTAAGCTAATTTCAAAACACGACGAAATATCAAAGGGAAAGATTCATAAATGAAGAACACCTTTCTTTTTCTTCTACCGAAAAAGTTACAATAGGGAAGTTCCTCGGCGTCTCTGGCCTTCTATAGGTTAAAATATAGATCGAATGATAGAGGAAGGGGAAGAGAAATGACTTTTGTAGAGTTTTTATTTAGGACAATTGTCGATAAAAGCCTTTGATGACGATGATGAGTTCGAGGACCTGTGCGTTCCGCTACCTGTGACAACCGCGAAAGGCCAGAGAAGTCGAGAAGTTACAGGTCTAGTCGAGAAAAATCACGACATTCCATTCATTCGCATGCTTCCAATCGACGAGTCATCATCAAGGCATTGAAGCTGTTGACCACTGCCTTCAATTCTTCCCTATCTGAATTTTATGCCATCGTTGTTTTAACCGTTTTCTGCTATCTCTGGAATTTCACCCTTCAAAAATCCTGACGTGTTATCACTCTGCTCAGAGCTTCTAAATAGGAGTACCATTCCGCTTACATCATATTTCTTTATCAGATTTTTGTTCTGAAGTTAGTAGACGAATTTATCGCTCTTCTCAAACTGATAAGCATAGAGGAAAAATATTCACGATACAGAGCGTTTCATAATAGGAGAACAGTTTTCGGAAAGAGTGCCTCTATTCTTGAATGACCTCGTTTCCGCGTTGATAACATTGATCCTTCATTACAGTACATATTTAAACTGATGCATCTGCTATTTGCCTTCGGCAAATCGTAAATAGCGAGATGATGAGACCTATGTTTAGGGATGGAAGAGGGCGAAAAAAGGGAAAGCAATTGCTTGGGAAAAGATAAACCAATATAAATCTCGTCATCCCGTCATTTCGTCATTTACGAGTTGTTCTTTCATTCAAATAGAAATTTTCAGATGCCGCCGTTGCTGCAACGCATCGGACGAAATCTCGTCATGTGCCTAATAGGCGTCATTCTATTATTGTTGGTCGATATCGCGAGAGCGTGGAGGACATTCAGTCAGTGCGACCTTTCGCCAGATGCAAGTACCAAGATCTTCTGTAATCAGCTGTACACTTGGGACGAAGACGTCAGAGTAAGTGTAAAATAGAAAATTATTCTTGGAAAGTTTGTTCTGGAGCTAAAAAAAGTTTGTACTCTTTCAATAGAAACGTATCCCTGGATTTTGAAAGATAATATTCCATTCCGATTGCTTGGAATATTCCAGCGGAATCGTAGATCAACAAACCAAATGTTTCTCGTCATAATTCCCATCGATTTCGATAAGTTTTCTAGTTTTCCTAGTCTTGCTATTCCTTGATTTATCTAGAACGCCGACTTGGCAGCGGCGATGCAGTCGATCCAACGTCCAGGGCAGAACACGTCGACTCCTGCGTCAGGAAGAGCTACGGGCGCGACTGGCACCGGTCAGGCTGGAACAGTTTCAGGCAGTGGAAATCAGACTACTCTGACGGTTTCAATAGTTTAGTATATACATTTGACGATTCTTTGGTAATTCTAGGTCACTCCGCAAGTAGCCAGTCTTAATTGGACGCTCTTTATGTGCATGGATCTCCAGTGCGTGTGCCCATATATGAACGGTCAGGTTCAAGACGATGGCACGTGTATGCTTCCAAATGGACAGCCATTAAGAAAGGCTATGAGGTAGAAATTATTTATGAGATTTGAAGTTCAGATTTTCTTTAGACGAGAGTATCGCCAGCTATCTGAAAGCGAAAGGACGAGACTACATAACGCTTTCTGGGAAGTAAAGAGGGTAAGAATTTGCAAAAAAAAAACAATATGAGTAGGATAAACATCTTCAGAACGGTATTTACGACTACCTGGCCCAAATTCACAGAATGGCCGACAGAGATAATCCTGGAGCGCCCGTAATTTCATTCATAGTATTTTCTTTTTCTAGATAACTTTTTGCAGGAAGGTTCCGGCGGCGCTCACTCAGGACCGGCTTTCTTGCCATGGCATCGAGAGTTTATCAAGAGAATGGAGTTGGCGTTAAGATTAGTCGATCCAACTATCAGTTTGGCGTATATCGGTAATTTTGATGATTTATTTAATCCCAGTAGTTTCATCGCCCGTTATAATGAAGGGAATTTGTCTTCTTTTCAACTTCGTCCATATTTAGCCTTGTAGTTTGATTCACCTTTTCTTCTTTCGCTTCACGGAAGTTATTGTAAAGAGTTTAATCGTTTCTTAAAATCGCGCCAGAAATACTCGATTGGACCTTGAATCCAATTTAGACTGGACAATGGAAGCCGCTTTGCCGCGGCCGAACGACTCGATTCTCTTCTCGGAGTATTTGCAGGGAGAGACGACGCCCGGAGGCGTCGAGATCGTCAATGGGCCCTTCGTCGGATGGAGGACACTCGATGTGAGTCAAGAAATGGAATTGCCTCAAGTGCACGCAATAGTCGACACAAGTTCAACGTATTGTTCGAGGAACGGGAAAACCCATCAATTTGCTGTTACTGTTTACTGGCCATTTTGATGAATTTTTTTTTGTTTTTTTTTTGCGAACATTTTCTTTGCAACATTCCTCTCTTGCGTCATCATAGTCAATAAAATATGACGCGACTTCTTGTAAATTTATAGCAGTAAGGTCAAAATATCGTTTTTCAAAGTTAGATATTTGAGATAATTAGAAGCCAAACCCACTAGCCATACAAAATACAACGAGAAATCGTAGAGGAGAAAGTTTTCTTCCATATTATTTCAATTGGTTGAGGGCCTGAATGATAGTATTCCAAGTTACTTTTCATCGTCCTTGAAAAAGACTTGCACAAGAGGACAGGACGCGTATCCGCAATTGGCATAAGAGAAATGCAGGTTGCAGAGACGCAGAGACACAATAGTTAATTTCGCGGATACCCCTTCCTCCTCCTTCTGCAAGTCTTTTTGAGGGACAAGGAGAGTATCAATCATTCTTATTTCAGGGCTCCAGAAATATCAATAGATCAGTTGGAGTCAATGGCACCGGATACCCGATCACTGAGCAGCAAATAGCCCGACTGATGCAGAAGAACTACCTCGGATGGACCGCGTTCTCGGTCAATCGAACTGGATGCAATATGGTGGCCGAGTTCGAAAACGTCGAGTACTACCATGGAAATGGGCACATCTTCATTGGAGGAGACATGTTAGTCATTTTCGCTAAAGAACGATAGCGATATTTTGGTCTCTTGTATTTATCACCGTCGACGCCTGTATTTGTTGCCCACTCTTTTTTCTTATTTCCCTCTTTTGTCTACAATCTCCTAGCTTAAAATTCGGTGACAAATACAGGAAGCCAATATTTTGAAGCTTATTTGACAGTGCAAGAAAAATCATGAAATGTTTTGATTTTCCGAAAATCTTCCAAAAATAGCTTCATTCAAACGCACATTACACAATCCCTTCTTATTGTTAGTCAATACTTCACCAATCAAAGAACGCGCATGCATGCAACGTCAAAGTCATGAAGGCAGGAAAAAGTGCCTGAGTAGCCGATAAAAAATGCTGTAATGTTGATGAATCATATACTTGAAACTTAGGAAATTAAATCAATTTTTTTAATTTTCAGGGCTGACATTCCAACAGCAGCTCAAGACCCGATTTTCTTCTGGCACCATTCCTTCGTCGATTGGGTTTGGGAGATTTATAGGCAAAACAATCAAACTGATTGGGAGAAGGAAAATCAGTACCCGAATGAGACGGTCAATTGTGCCAACGCGCATCATTTATTCGACGCGATCATGGTGCCGTTTGGTCCGATGAGGTAAAATTATTAAGAAATTCAATAAAGGTATCGAATTTGTTCCAGAAATCGGGATGGACTTTCCATGGCGTACTATGACAATTTGTACGAGTACTCGAATAGACCAATGTGCAGTGAGGGCAACCCGAATGGCTGTGGATCCGACATGTTGTTCTGTGATATGTCACACGGGAAGGCGCGATGCGTATCGAAAATGAAAAGGGGCAGTCAGTGCAACTTTTATAAAAAGGGCGAGAATCCGTGTTTCGCTGGCGAGTGCCGGAATGGTGTTTGCATTCAGACGGTAGGAGCGATAATGAAGAAAGAATCTAAAAATTCGCCACGATTCAGCAACGACGAAGATCCCAGCGGCCTCTTCAAGTCGGTGGAAGCTACAAGTCCAAGATGATCGTGCCTGAAGTCTGCTATAATGAGAATCCATGTCAGAATAACAATGAAAACTTTGCTGCAAATCCCATTTCAGGCTGTGATAAATGGGCTTCTGAAGGCTATAGTTCCTCCAATCCAGAGTACATGCATCGATTCTGCAAGGCGTCCTCAAAGGTGTGCACCCCGAAGAAGTACAGCTTGATGGATGGTAAGAGCCAATGAAAAATTCATTTTGATCAAATCTTTTGCAGACTGCAAGGACCGTCACATCTTATGTTCGAAATGGAAAGACAACGGAGAATGCGAGGACAACAAAGACTTCATGGACGAGAATTGTCGTCAGGTGAACAAAAATGCCACATTCAAACTAGCCATGCAAAGCAGTATTAAATTCGTTTATTTCCGATAAAATTCATCGGCATCAAATTATTTGATAAAATTGAAAAGAAAAAACAAAATTCTTTAGAGTTGCAATCGCTGTTCCCATAAACGAGCCCAAAAGTGTCACGACGATGACGACGAGGAGGACGGACATAATCAAGACAGCGGCGACGAGGAAGAGGAGGAGAAGCATGGTCAACCTGCGGATCCTGAGCCAGAAGCCGAGCAGCAAGAACAGGGCCACAAACAGGAAGAGCCCCATGGAAAAGGAGGAGGTGATCAGCATGGCGGAGAGGGCGAGACACATCATCAGGTCAGAAATTTTATGAAACGTATTATTAGTGCGCTAATCAGTTTTTGCAAAGTTGCGGATAAAAAATTTGAAGTCAAAGCCTAGACGTGTTGTTTTTTTTTCAAATTTGACGTTATTTTACTGATTGTGAAGACAAAAGACCCATTTTTCATCAAATGCTTCCAGGAAGAGCACGGTGGCTATGATTTCGGCGGCGATGAGCATGAATCCTCTGAAAAAGGGCACGATAGCCACGACAAGCATGACGGAGGTCATGGAAATGAGCATTCCAGTTCCTACAATGAATATCATCAGGAGGGTGGTCACGAAGAAGTTCATCATGTCGAATATAAGAAAGGTCGAATATTTTCACTCCATTTGAAGAAAAAAACATCTTAAAAATATAGAACCTGAGCACCACGGCTCCAATTATCATCACGGGCAGGAGCATAAGAAGAAACCGAAGGAGAAGTGCTACAATGAAAATGTAAGCCAAGTGATTTTTTCTCTCCAAATTATCGAGGACAACTTTAGCCCTGCTGCCCATACTGGAGTCACATCGGACTGTGCCACAAGTATCCGAAGGCTATGGCGTAAGAGAAAGAGGGAAATCAAAGTCTATTCAAAGGTGATCGTTTCCAGAGAGGAATGCGGCGTTTCCTGTCACGCGTGCACTCCGAAGGACTACAAGTACGGGGGATGTGACGATTATAATCCGCATTGCCCATATTGGTCGATGAAAGGCGAATGTCATAAGAATACTTGGATGACAGGTATGAAATAGAGTTGGAAAGAGGCGACGGGGGGAAAATTCCAGAGAATTGTCGAAAGTCCTGTGGAACCTGTGCCTCGAAGCACGAGATAATGGAGATGTGTCATAGTAAGCGATCTTCCGATAAATAGATAAAGCCGAAAGTTCGTTTTCAGACCCCAAACTCCGTGTGCAATCTCAGAAGCATCCATTCGAGGGCAAAACCAAAACAAAACAAACCCAGTCCTTTCAGCAGCAACAAGGAGCAGGAAATGGTGGCAGTACGACTGGAGGCTCACAACAGGGGGCATCATCACCTATGGGCTCGGCCGGCTCAACACAGGGGCAAGCTACACAAGATGCGTACACTCAAGGAACATCCGGAGCATCACAAGGAGGAGGAACTGGAACCGGAACCGGAGGGACCCAAGGAGGAGGAATCGGAGGAACACAACAAGGAAACCAAGGAACATCATCTTGGGGAACGCAGGGAACAAATGCACAAGGAACACAAGGAGGAACATCACAGGGAGCACAAGCCGGAACACAGTCACAAGGAACACAAGCACAAGGAGCACAGCAAGGAACGCAAGGAACAGGCGGAACACAGGGAACCCAGTCGACATCATCACAGGGAACATACGGAACACAAGCGACCCAAAGCACACAGACATCACAAGCCCCACAGACATCATCATATCAGAAATCTACGGAAACACAAACAACGGGTGGGTCTTTTCTTGTTTTCAAAAAGTATTCACTGGTATACATTTTATTTGATGGTGTGAGATTAAAAGATAAAAAATTGATTTACTGAAATTCGTCATAAAAAACCCGAATTTCAGAGAAAACTACAGAGACGACCGAAGCATCCACTGAGAAGTCAACCACAGAGAAGCCGACCACTACAGAGAAATCCACACCCGCCACTGATACTTCTACCGCTCAACCCTCGTCCGCTTCTTATACAAAGAAGTCCTCTGTACGGCCTAAATCCACTGCTCGACCTCAGCAGAGTCGGGGCAATCAACAACGTACTGCTAGTTTCTGGCAGATCTGCAAACTGAAACATGGTCCGGTCTACTTGTGCAAGGGACAAGTGCGGACGGGAGACGATAGTGGTGAGTCTGCACGAGAATCAATGCTTTTGATGAAAGTGAAGGAGTCTTGCTTCATACCATTTTAAAATGGCCTTCTTGAATGTTATGAAATTGAAACTTCTAATTGATGACAGTTGTCATTCAGGAACGACATCGTCTGGATCATCAGGGTCATCCAATTCCAACTCGAACCAGAATAATCAGAATTCCGGCTACAACAGGAAGAAGTACCGTCGCGGAAACAACAAAAAGGGCTCGTCTACGAACAGGAACAACAAAAATCGATGGTCCTACTCACAACAGGCCGGAAATAATTGGCAGAACAACTGGGATATTTCCGCGTATCAGCAACAATACCAGTCCTGGCTCACCAACTTCGGCCCCGAAAACGCTCAGACCTATTGGCAAGCCGTCCCCATGCAATGGAACAATGGGAAGTGATCGGCGAAATTTCAATTTTGTCGTAGAATAGCCTTGATTTTACTGAAATAGAGATATTTAACGGGTAAGAAGGCTGTTTCTCGATACATCCCTGTAGCTAGTATTTTCAAATTGAACAGCAATTTATGCGATTTTATATTTGAAGCTGGTTGTAAATGGCAGTATTATACAATTTTATGACTTTTTCAATGCTGCTGTTATTTAGAAAATTTGTCTAGATTCTAAATTTATCGACATATTTTCTGTCGCGACGTGATCTCATTTCGATTGTCTTTCTGACGTTGGATATGCATGTATGTAAATATAGCCATATTTTGACACATTCAAATAAACACTATTAAAATTTAGTCATTATAAAAAATGTGACTCAATTCTGATGCATTTTCCCACTTCCTGATTTAAACAAATAATATGCTAGTTGAATGAAAGAAAAACGTTATTAAAAGCTTACCATATGACTAACTTCAAGGAACTAATTACTCTTGAGTTGAGACAGCTGATTTTTACGCCCACAGATTCTTGTGACTTCGATTTGAAAAAGAAGAATAATATCGCTTACAAAAGCTGATACTCGACTTTTTCTAGTCGGTAATTAATGGCATAGAAACTCTGAAATTGTTATTGGAAAATTAAGATTTCTTTTAAAATTTATTAAGAGTTATTTTAGAAGCAAATGAAAATTTTGCATACATTTTACACTAATATAACGAGAAAATTATTCCACATTTCGAAAAATGTTTAAAAGCTTTCACATATTCACATCGAATAACGCATATGCTCTTCAACAAGCATGTAGACAATGAAGACCTCTACTGATTCGACTAAAACATAAGAAATCGGATGGTTTGTGAGTTTTTTTAATTAGGAATGTGCACAAATTTATACAAGTTTTATAATTGTCGTGGAGAAAGTTCATGAGGTATAGAGAAAACGATATGATGAGAAAAAATTTCATAAATACTCTGATAAATCTCAATTAGTTTAAGATAATTTCGTTCCATTTGAATTTGGAGATAAATTGGCCCATCGTTTGGTTTCTTCGATATCATTCGATTTACAGAATCTTCCACAAAACGCTATAAAATAGCGTTTCTGCTCGGTAAAGAGTAACATAACCAGTCTAAATTTAGAATTTTAGACGATAACAAATCTTCAATTCACCCATCAACGGTATGAATAGAGCACCAAACAAAGGTGTATGAAATAAATATCCAAAATCGAGTTAACCAGAGTTTTCTAAAATCATATACTTTTAAAAAATGGGGTTTAGCTTACTGAAAATAGATCATGAAGGATATGTCTACTAGCAGTAATGAATCTTGTAGTATGGTCTAAATTTATGATTTTGTTCATCATAACTTGATCAAATTAATCTTAAACTCATTTAATTTTAATTTGCTGTTCACAAAACAGAATCTTTGTTAGAGATTCCAATTATTTCCACACGTTACTAGGCAATTTCAAAATTTTGCATTATTAACGAATAATTATGGCTTATCTGCAGGAATAATTTGGCATTCATAATGATTTTGGTTTTGCTAACACGAGATTCTAGCTGTGATTGGTACATCTGAAAATGTACTTTGCATAAAAGCTCCTTCACATTTAATATGAATCACCGAAATTATTATAATTGAAGCTTACATAATAATGGGTGATTTTCCCCAGGGTTAGGAAATTTATGATAGTCCCAATGCAGAATTCAATCGTATTGAATATTCCGATATCTCCAGCTACGAAATTCACAAAGTCTTCAACTTGGTCCATAGTTTCAAATAATGAAGTCATTGTATCTGGATTAAATGGTGAAATGTTCTCAGGGTTATCTTCAGGTTTGGAATCTAAAATTATAATAAACTGAAAAAAATTATGAAAGGGAAAACCTGGACTAAGACTCCACATGATTATGCCAGGCACCATTCGAAACTCGTAGGCATAAGAAATAATCAAATAAACCTGAAAAACGGACTATAGTAATAGTTCGATAAATCCAAATACTAAAATTACCAAAGTAGCTTTGATGCCACACAGTAAATTGTATCTGGTAGGCGTATAAAGTGCGAAAAATCTGTTGATTGATAGGATGACTAGTGTATGGCGATTTACACCATAAATGCAGAGTAACAGATACCAAAGGTAGCCTTCAACTCCATATGGATAAAGTGTAAAACCGCTGAAATAGACATTTCAATCCATCTTCATGTTATTTGTCCTTTCTTATAGGTCATCAAAATGAGAAGGAAAAATACTTCTTAAAATTCACCTGATAAAATATTTGAAGCACATGTTGAAATTTGCTCCAAAACTAATTTTAGGAAGGTTCGGGGATTTTTATTTCGGGTTTTTCTTTTAGATTTCTGGCCCGCTATACCAAATTTGTTATACTATAAATACACTCACAATATCGTCAAAGGCACAGCATCAGTAGCCATCATCCATACCGTTATTGCATTATTTACTGCTCTTATGAAGCAGAGCAACTTGAACGATGTTTTATCATTGTTAGAGAAGAATGTCACGATAATAAAAATGTTGCAGAACAACCCTATCGATCCATCCTGAAACGTGAATATTAGATTTCGAACAGAAAATTCTAGCATCTTTTTCCACTATGATCTTTCTGATATAAAAGCTTACAACGAATAACGCCATCCCCATAGACCAATTCAAAGGATCGCCGGAGCTGTTATATTGTATGAAATGCATCTAAAAATAAAATAAAAAGATTTTTAAATCAATATGATAAGGATAAATTAGAAATGTTGTTTAAAGAAAGTAATGCGAATGCAACATTTAAATTGATAGATGAAGATATATTTTCCATGTTCATAAGAAGCAAATGAATGTTGTTATTCGAATTAGTAATTGGCAGGTAAAAACGCAAGCGATGTGTGTTGCCGGTTATCATTTGTTTGAACATTTGATTTCGAATATCTGTTTTTAATTTCTAAAATCGCTTAATTTAATTTTTACAGGCTCTAACTGAATACAGAGTAATTGAAAATTTCTATAAAAAGTGGTCTTATGAATTGCTCACGTCTGAAATTGCATGCAAAACATAAACGCAATATCCATTATTGTGTTATGTCATTTAACCTCAATTTCTGACAATAAAGTATTATTTATTCGCCCAAATATATACAGGAATGCATCAATATGATCCAAATAACTTCTATTTCATTTATTGGCTTGAGACACCCTGGTCACATTTGGTGATATCTTGGCCCAGCGTTTGCTTTCTTCTGATGGATAAACTCTCTGACAAAACGCGACGAGGTGCTTTTTCTGTTCCGTAAAGAGTAGCATAACCAGTCTAAATTTAGAATTTTAGACGATAAGAAATTTTCAATTTACCCATCAACGGTATGAACATTCATCCAAACGAAGGTGTACGATATAAATAGCCAAAAACGAGTCCGCCACAAATTCCTGAATGTTATGATTACATGACCATTTTGAATATATTCTAATATGCAGCATACTGGAGAAATATCATGAAGGTTATATCGACAATGAGCATTGAGTCTTGCAGAATTGTCTACAAATTATCATGGTTAATTTTAATTCTTTTATTCTTAATTTACATCATTTTTATGCTAGTTTTGAGCAAATAGCTACTGTTTCTTTTATCTTTATCGATAATAGTTAACAAAGATGTCTCCACAACACATTTCATACCTGTAAAAATAACACGGCGTTCATCTTGATTTTCTCTTTGCTTGCTTTTGTGCTTAATTGAGTTTGGTACATCTGGAATTAGCGACATATTGGAGATTCATCTATTCATTTAATTTAATTACATAATACTATAAATGAAAATAGAAATTTCCAAACTTACATAAAAATAAACCAGTTTTCCTAATGTTAGAAGGTTGATTAGTATACCAATGCAAAATTCTATTACATTTTTCTGGCCAAGATCTTCGTTTTCGTTTTGATACTCATCATCCTGATCAATAGAATCGTAAAACATTGTCATCGTTTCAGGATGAAATCCGGATTTGTGTTGATCTTCAGGTTTTTCTTTTTGATTATCTATAATTAAGAAATAATATTGGCTTCGCTTATTAAAAAAATATTATGGAAAATAAAAACTCAATACAAATAATGATTGACCTACCTGGCGATAGATACCATATAACTATCTCTGGAAGGTACCTCAGCTCATACACATATGCGACTAGAAAGTATACCTGAAAAGTTCATAGCAAGTTATCTTCTAAAATTTGTATAAATTTATTCTTTTGAATTTTTAATCTTGGTAAATGATAAATTCATTCCTTAAAGAGATTTTTAGCGAGGAAATTTGCATTAAACACCAAAAATACGATTTACTATGATTAAAATGGACATACAAGTGTTGTTTTGATACCGCAGAATAGATTATACTTAGACGGGATATATAGAGCCACAAATCGGTTAAAAGCCAATATAACCAAACTGTGCCGATTAACGCCGTAGATCATAAGTAGGAAAAACCACGCGATATCTTCGAGAGAATAGGGATAGAAAGTGAATCCGCTAAAAATGAATCATAGCATCATGACTATTTATAATAGCCTCCTATTTACCCTAGTGTCAACGGTGTAGCATCGGTTACCATCACCCAAAGTGTGATCGTGTTATTGATGGCTCGAATTAGGCAGATCAGTTTGAACGACGTTTTATCGCTACTACCGAAGAATATCACGATAATGAAAATGTTGCAGAATAACCCTATCGATCCATCCTGAAACGCGAATATTAGATTTCGAACAGAAGATTCTAACATCTTTTTTCTACTATGATCTTTCTGATATAAAAGGCTTACAACGAATAACGCCATCCCCATAGG
>LIAE01009073.1:47066-58199 GCA_002287525.1 Diploscapter pachys | reverse complement strand
TGCAGCAATCGGTCGTGCGACTCCTCGCTCTCGCGCAGCTTGTCCCAGAAATTCTGCAATTACAAGAAAATTGGTTAATTTTTAAAAATAGACCTGTACCTTTTCATACCGAGTCGCAAACACCTTCACCAAATTCGTGTTGTCCTCGATTCCGTTCAAAACGAGAAACAATGCGTTGTGCTGCGGAGAATAATAAGTCAGAATCTGAAAACGATAAAATGTAATGTTTTAATTCGAGAATTAGAATAGTCCAGGTTCGCGAAAATTTGAAACAATATTAACTCACAGAAAGCGTTTCGTGAATCGGCGTGTAGGATGGAAAAACGCCGTTCTTGATCAGGTCATTGATGTCCTCGCCCTTGCCTCGATCGACGCTGTCTTTCCCAATCTGGAAAAATACATAAATAGACAAAAAACTAAAGTCTAGCTTTATTTTTTGAAGAACTGTTCAAATGAACCAAAATCAAAACTTTTTTGTTTTAATTTTGCACTTTGAATAATTAGAAGAGCTAACTAAAATTAAAAAAAAAAAAAAAAACAAGATAATTGGCCATTGAACTCACCAACGAAACGACGACGGTCTCTTTATCGAGATGTTCTTTCAACTCCTCTTCGGCGCTCTGCAACCAATCCTCCAATCGAAGATATCCACTCGTCTTTTTTTCTGTCTCATCGCTTGACATTCTCTGAATATAATTAGGGTAATTAACGAGAAAATTGGGCAACTGTCGAAAAGTTATCGAGAAGAATAGTGAGCATCGATAATCAACAGAAAGGCGAATTGATTGCTCCAATGCGAAAAGCGTGGACCAGCGCGAGTGGGGGGGGGGTAGTATTTGAAAAAGGATTTTTGATCACCCATGTATTCCTTGAAAATAAAGCGATTTCAAGCTAAAATATCATGTGGGAAATATTATCGATAAATAGATGAACAATTTCCCTTCTCTGGTACCCAGCTAATTTCCAATAAAACCCGATAAAAACGGCCGTAAAGCTTGAAAAATTCAAATAAACAGCATTTGGATCACCCTCATTAAATCCTCTAACGGTTTATGATGGATTGAAACCTTGCTGCTCCTTCACTTAAACGAACAACAAATGACGATTTTGAAGATTTTGCATTCGTTTGAATGTATTCGAGTCCTGTTCGAGAATTCAATTGACGAAAAAATGATAGAAAAATGGGAATTCAGAGGACGTCTTCTCGATGTTCAACTTTTTATGAGATAATCTATTTCAAGAACGGTAAAGAGCGTCAGAATCAATACAAATCAGGCTTCCATTAGTTAAGCTTCATATTTCAAAATTCACTTGCGCCCTCTACTTATCATATATCGAGATATTTTTCGCCGAGTTTGGTCTTCTCTATTCTTTTTCTGAATATGAAAGATTTATTTATTTTTTCCATCTCTAGTTTCTACCTTCAATCTCATAATCTCGCACAAATCACGATGAGAGAACGTTTTCAAACTGCAACAGCATCGATTTGCTATCGCATACTCGATCTCGATCTATTTTATTAGAACGAGTATTCACTATTAGGTTATCTTCCTCACAGAAAATTTGCACTCGTGTTTAGACGAATAAGTATTTCGATTATTCATCGGATTAAAATTTTGCGTTATATAAAAGGGGAAACTCCTTTCAAACTTAATCAATTTTCTTCATCGTCAAAGAGTTCAGGAATACCGACCAAACGCGAATCGTGACCTCTTCAATGACTTCAATCTCCGATATCGAGAACCGAATGAAGAGTTGATGGAATTTAATTCTGAAGAGCATCGTCGAATTTGGAAGCAAAATGGGAGAAATGGGTGGACCGATAGTCGGCGGTATCATTGGCAAAGGTATTTGGGAATTCGTCGGGGGCAAGCTTATTTATTTGATCTTGAACGAACTCATCATTATTTCTAGCAATTCTTACACACGGCAGAGACAAGCAAGCGAAAGGCTACGCAAGAAGAACTGGAGAAATCATCGGTACTCTGTATGGAGCTGAATTCGGAAGACAAATGGGGGAAAAAGTCTAGCAAGAATTGCTGCCGATGTCAACCTCAGCAATCAGCAGATGAATGAGTAATTTGGTAAATTTTAAAATTATTTCATTTTCAGATATTTTGAGGTTGTATTGCGAACTTTGAAATTTTTGTAAAAGTTCTTGTAAACTTCTGCCTTATCATTGACAGTTCTTGTGTTTCCCTTTAGATGATTGTTCAAAATTATGAATTACTAGAACTCGGTATAAAGACAGTTAAAGTACTTTAATTTCTGCCTATGACAAATTGAATCTTTCTCACTATCATTTCGATATTTTATTTGCTACTTGCCAATTTAAAGATTTTTTTTGCAATTTCTTATCGGCTAAATTTTTTTTCATGTAAAATGATAAAATAATAAAAAAAATGTTCCTCCTAAATTTTTCCAATAACAACAACAATGAGACTACATCAAATTACTGTATAGTGGCAGTTTTTCATAATTATTTGAATCGCTGCCGATCACAATGAATTCACGTTTCTTGTTATTCAAGCAGCATTTTGCTACACAAAGTCCTAATAGGAAAGACAAAGCTGATAAAAACATTGCACAAGTTCGTAGATAGCTGTATGAGGAATAGGCAAAATCCGAAGGAATCATTTCGATCGTTTGGTCCTAAAATTTTGTTTGATAGATCGGAATTTAGAAAAGATATTTACCCTCATGTCGATCATTTTATTTTTCGTTAAGGCTCTATCATAAACATGCATTTGCGTCCAATAAGATATAACCTAAATTTTTGATCAAGCCAAATCGAAGATTAGATAAAATTAAATATTTAAAAATCGAGATCTAAACTGAAATTGATATTCGAATGATTTTGGAATCATATTAGCAGTGACTACTTTAAATTTTCGGAATTGTAATTTCGTCTCATCCTGATGAATCAGAAGGCTCTGAATTTTTCACCAACCTCATGCTCATAATCATTTTCCATGTGGGGTTTCAGGCCAGTTTCATTATCAAAGTCTATGTACAGATAGTTCATAAGTGTAGCATTGAGTGGTTCAAAATCTACAATGCCATTTTTAAAGCAAAATAAAAACCAAATTCCCACGATTATCCGGTACTCCTGTTTTGACGAAATTCGAAAACATTTCTCTATAGAATGCACCAATTTGTTTCTCGTCGTTATCTGGCTCGAAACTATGAACTCCTAGATTTTTTGCATCGCATAAAATGGTAACGCTAAAAATGCTACCTAGCAGATATGAAAGATCGTCAGTGTGGAAGGGGTGCTTCGGGTTTCTGTAGGAATAGAGGTACGACTGAAATTAGAAAATGCAAACACTAGACTAGGTAAAAATGGTCTGAAACTGTTTTCATTTACATGAGTATGATATTGTTCATCAATACACAAGATTGATCTTCATGATTGTACATTGAAAACTTGTCAAATTTCACGTTTTTTAAAGAGATTTTATGGCCGAAGGAGAGAAGAAAAATATCCGCCATTTTTATCCAACTACAAACACCGAAACTCACAATTCCTCCATTTTTGACATTCGAAAGAGCAGTGTAAGGAATGACTTGGAACATGTATTGTGTATCAAACTTGTGATTGAAGCCTGAAAAATTATTTGATTAATTTTCTGACAATTCGTCTCTACCTAGTCGATTATTCTTCCAGTCGTCATAGAACTTCTGTCTAACTTCGTCGATGTTCTGGAAACTGAATTCACCGAACAGCTGATGAGTCGGCGACTCAGGCTTTGGATCCATATCCATTTCTTTTGTTGTCGTGCCAATCAGCAGTCTTATTGGCTGAAAAATAAGTTTTTTTTTTATAGAATTTGGTTGGATTTTTTTTCGAAAGTTACATCTTTATTTCAATGACTTTCCTCACGGCTATTCATTTACAAGCCCTGTCAATGACACTTCATTTGCATTAAAAATGCTACAGAATAAGCGTCCTTACAAATGCAAATTCATTCTCAAAGATGAAGCAGTTGGCGAGTATTGTCCAGTACTGCTCCAATAATTCGAAAATTACTGAATCATTGGTCAGTACAGGGACGTTTACTGGCCAATTGTTTCGTTGCTGTGCTATTCCTCTCAAAATTGTTGCGTCACTATGTATCTTAATAGCGATTTTATTTTTATACAAGGAGATTGAAACAAAAACCAAATTTAAGAAAATCTAACCCCAGTATCAGACAGGAAGTCGACCATAGTCTCTTTTGGAAACAGTATTTCATCTCGAATTATGCCGCCAGGCGGATCATGATCTTCTTCTTCCATTTGCCTTTGCATTCTGAAATATTGAATTGAATTGAATTTTCTCTATGAATGACCAATACCTAAGCAGCTCAAATTGGTCCTTGCTTCTCAGACATCGAACTATAAAAGTTTCATGGAAATTTCGCGAAAATGGTGGTTTTCTTGGCGGTGGAAGACACTGAAAAATCGTATGAAGCGAAAGTTGACGAAACGAAGAACCTACTCCAAGCCTTCTAGCAAACTCCGTAGAATATTCCTTCAATGGTTCAACATCGGTTAAGTATATTCCTGGCGACATTGCGACTACTTGTTGGAACAGTCTGCAAGTTGTTTCTTTTCTGAGATAAGATTAGAATCAGAGGGTGAGGCAGAATTGAGATTTGAAACTTTGAAATCTGAATCGGCATTAAAACTTCAGAACTACGAAAATCGGCTTCGGAACCAAAATGAGAACCCCCTTCTTGATTCTATTTAGAATGCGGCCTACCTTTTCTTCGGATCAATCTTCTTGGACGTGGCCAATTGAACTGCGATGCCACCTCCATACGAATGCCCATACAATGTGACATGAGATTTGTTCCCTCCGAAGAATCGTATTTCCGAGTGCATAAATTCGAGTCCAGCTAGTAGATCTGAATAGTGAATTTTTATCGTTAATTTATTCTCGAACTCAGAATAGATATCTGCATGAGCAAGTTTAGGCGAGAATGAAAATTTTAGACAGAATTTCGTCCTTTTTCATGGTCGAATGACGGACCAGATAATCTTGCTACTTTTTTTGTTGTTGAGAATTTCATTATATTCCCAATTATATAATTATTTTTTTCTATTCCAGAAATTTCAAAGCAAAGATTTGGAAATAACTCACCGTAAATTCCGATATTCTTATGGACGACATCGTCACCCTCGAAGACGAGATGTGAGAAAATTCCGAGACGAAAGCCAACTGTTATGAAGATCACATCTGAAATGAGGAGAAACTATAGTGAATGGATCGAAGTAGCACGTCGTCAGGATTGTCACAAAATTTCGACTTCAACTTCGAGAGGTTTTCAGGGTTGAATTCAATTTCGACTTGGATTACGAACGAGAGTTTGAATTCGTCGAAGCTTCACTTACAACTTCGACACAAAATATATTTTGAACAAGAGTGCACTCCGTGACAACTTTGCATAATTTCACCTCTGCTCGCAAAACTCTCGATGATCAATGAATCATTGAACATTACTGCAGAATCGAATTGAAGTCCGCCTCCATGAACGTAAAATGCGACGGCGCAATTCGCTGATTTCTAAAGGAATAACTTATGTTTGAATTCCAAAAACTCTTCTATACAATGCAGTCTTCGTTAGTGAACACATTCACATGCAGACAATCTTCATCCACCCATTTCTGCGGACTTTTAGTCGTTGATGAGTTTGACAGACAAGCAGGACCATATTCTGAACGAGGTTTTAAAGTGATTAATTGGCAATTTCTTTTTAAAAAATTTGGGTTCTTTATGGAATATTATTTTGGTCGAGATAACGCAAAGTTTCCCAGTTGATACCCAAAATTCGTGTACGAACTATGAACTATGCATATGTAGTGTGGCTAGAATTTCAGGTGAACGAGATCTGCTGAGTTGCATATATTTTTCTCTGTTCAATAGTCTTGAGGTTTCTTGAACAAGGAAAATTTAACAAAATCAGCTATTTATAAGAGCAAAAAGTATTCATTTTTCCCTCACGATATCGACAATGGATGTCAGTTTGTGGAGGAATTATGAATGGAATGCTTTAAAAAAGAAGAAAATCTGACTTGTTGCATCACGAATTCCATTCCAGGGTTTTGGCGGTCTCGGTAGGGCAAATCTCAGCTCCTTCAATGGAGGACTGGCGAATGGTATTTTCTACACTAAACTCATTGTGAAACTGATCGAGAGGAATCGATTACTTTGAAAACGACAATATTCTTTCCATTTGGCCAGGACAAAGAGTACCCTTTCAATTTTCCATAAGAAGTATCGATGATGTAGTCATTAGCCGAGGTAGAAAAATGAAATATCGCGAATAGAACGATGAAAATAATCATTTGTGAAGAAAATTATGCATGATCCAATTGGACTGTCCGATCCGTGCAGCTGATTGATGTGACTCGATCAACAAATTTCTGCTTCCCTTTCCCGCCTAATCATCACTTTTGTTTCTAGACGCTATTGTCTTTCACTCTGAACTTATAGATAAGATGTGTGCTTTGTGCTCCCACAAACTACATAAATTACTGATCAGAACCAAACTTATATTTTGATACTCCTACGACTTATTTTCGAAATTATTTTAGTTCTTAAATGTTACAACAAAAATTTGACAATTTTCTTTCTTCCTTTCTCGCCATTGTCCTTTTTACCGACAAGGATTGTGCTGTTTTTCAGTCTACTATTAATGAAGCTCAAAAACAAGTGTTTCGATGCTTCTTATGTATGACTCGATCTGAAGATGGCACACCTCTTGCTGGGAACAGTCCAGTTCAGAACACCCCGATTCGGAACTTTATCGAAATAGGCTGAAATAGGAATGTCCCGATTCGAAACTCGGTCAACCGGCCAGGGATATTTCGCTTTAGGCGTAATTGCACTCAACGCGTTGTAACGAAACGTCGGGAATAATTATATTATTTTGAAAAGTGATAAAATAGGGAGGGATTGTCTATTGGCCAGGTCAATGATACAATTGTAACGATCAATCAGCAGTGTTCAGACAAATGTTTATTGTACTTTTAGAACTTCAAAAGGCCCAAATAAAATATGCACCCTATCAGACACAGATATTATTCTTTTTTACTCTTGCTCGTACCGAATAATCTTCGGATGAGCGATCTAATTACCACAATAGATATGACTAGGATAATTATTATCAAGGACACAATCATGAGTAAGAGATCTAAATTATAATATTGCACGAGAGTGAGATTTCTCCCCGGATTTCTCAATCGTTCATCGGCTCCGAATTTCCCAGCGATTTCAATTGTTTTTACCAATTTTTCCTGTGGACTGAACGGTCTTGAAGCAAATAGTTCGGCCACTTTTTTGGCATTTTTCTTGTAGCTAAAAATGCATCATTTTCATGATTATTTCACTGATTTTGACCTTTCATCAGTTAAAATTTGCTTCGCAGCTTCAACTAATTTATCACTTTTCGGGATATCGAGCTTGAAATATTCGAGCCCTGAAAGATTGTGTGTGTGTTGGAAATGTTTAAATTTCAAAACTCCTACCAAATCCATGTCTCTCAACAATTTTTGCATTTCTCATTTGATCTCCGAACATGGGAATTGTCAGAACAGGTACGCCATTCATTGCACTCTCAAACACGCTTCCTGCTCCTCCGTGAGTGATGAATAGGGATATACGGGGGTCGCCTAGATAAAAATTTTGATATTCCAACTTTTTAGTGAACATACCCAAGATGTCATTCTGAGGCAGCCAATTTGACAAATGAACATTGTCCAAATGCTTCACGAAGTTGTTTTCCTCAGGTTTTTCGTATTTCCAGATGAAAGTTATGTCAGGGAATCTAGGATTTTGACAAATATAATATCATAGCAGAAATTTCTAACGATTCTTACTGCTCGAATAATTTCACCATTGATTGTTTATAACTTTCTGGCATCATGTAAGATTGTGCAACGCTTCCGAACGAAATCAGCACATTTCGTCTTCGTTTTGACAAAATCTTACTCCATTTCTAAATAATTCGTTTCAATAAAACTTTTAAGAATCCACACCTCATCTAGTGGTTTTGGTTTTTGAGCACCAATTCCGCCCAATTCGACAACCGTCGGAAGAACTGGCTTCGAAAAATCAAACAGTGGTTCTGTATTTGCATAAATCCACGTGATATTTGAAACTATGTCCTAGGAAGAGTTACAACACATTTCTTTTGTAAAATAATAAGAAATTACTTCGATTGTCGGCGCTGCTTTTCCCCATTTTAAATCCATACATCTCTGAGTTCCTAAAGAAATCTGTCTTGGAAATAGCCAGGAGACGTAGGACATCCATAAATTGACTGCGCGATTGTAGAGCGAAGTGTCAGCCCTTGCATACGATTGAGATCCTATAAACGTTAAGAAATATTGTATTACTTGAAGAAAAATGAATTATGTAAGGCTCTATGTGATGTTATTTATAGATTCTTTAGTAGAAACTCAATGGAACTAAAATCTTTCTCCAAGTACCTATACTCTGCCTGTTCAACGAAATATGCTACCGACCTATAATATAGCTCGGTATGACCGGATTGCCAATGAGGAGAGATGTGAATTCGTAGTGAACTGATGAATGGGCTCCGATTATGTTCGTTATACCAATAGCATGGAATAGTGCTGAGAAAAATTATAAATTTCTCAAGAAAGCTGAAAAACTACCCAATCCTGAGAAGTCGAATAGTTCGGTAATTGCCATGTCGAATTTCTCCTCTTTCAGATTATTCAAAAGATCATGGTCATCGAGAAACACTGAATTTTCTTATTTGTCAAAATTATTGCGAAAATTAGCTACTTTCACATGTGTATTGAGATCCTTCACCGATAAAACCTGCCGCCTAAAGTTTTGGATGAAAAACGATCATTTTTGATTAATACCCAAAGTACTGAGTCTGCAGTATTTGAGGACATTGTCCAGATACTTTGGAATTCGCTAATGCCGAACGAGTTCTCAATTAATATTTTTGCTCGTGGATCTAAAATTGGGTTTAAAATAGTATTTTGTTGATATTTGGTCATTCACTTTTTAAAAGTTTTCTAAAAATACATCTAACTCAATCCCACTTTCATCGCCTATGGGCAGAAAGGACATTGGAAGGGGTAAATGCTATTTTTAAATCCAAAAATTTATTGGATAACGCACTACTAACCAACCTGGTCCATAACTGGTGTAGTTGGCCTTTTCCGTCCCCGTGCCAGGCATATGTTCTTTCAAAATAGGTTGAAATACTGTCTAAAAGGGTATTTTTTTAACAAGTCGGGAAAAATTCACCCACAACTTGATGACCCGCATCGACAAGAGTATCAGCAATCATTCCGACAAATTTCATATGCGAGTATCCAAACGCTGGCGAATAGACTAATATTTTAAAAGCAGCGCCATTTACAAATAACAAGAATAGAATAAAATTAGAAAATAATGTGCAGAAATTCATAATTTCTCATAGACGTCCAAAAAGCTGAATACCAATTTCATATGCTACCTATGAGGTAAATGACAACTATGATTATAAAGATAACTTAGCAAGTCACGCCCCTTTGAAATTATTTAATTGCAGACACGTTGACTTATCGTTAGTATTGAAAATGATGACAATTTATTGCTTGCATCGTTGGTTGATTTATAGTCGCATGATGATGATGATGTAATTTGACATCTCAAATCATTCCCTTTTCGCTTTGATATCGATTATTATGGAACATCTAACATCACTTTTCATCGAAAGTTCACAGAAATGAACTGTTTCGCTCTCACTTTCCTCCAACTTTCACAAATCAATATCTTGCTAATTTTGTATCAAAATAAGCAAAGACTCATTACTCATCCATGTGCATTTCCCATCTGAACACAACCTCCCACCTCACGAAATAATGAGTAGTGATTATTTAATTTGCACCCATTTCTTCATTACAGAAAGAATTAATAATGACACCAAACTAGCATATACAGGGTGTTCCAAAATTACTGCAATGCATTTTCAAACAGGCGTAATTTTATCATGAAAGCCCATTATTTAATGTTTGTTATATTTTTAAATTCATTAAACATAGTGTCATAGATTTAAGAAAAAACCCCCAGGAAAAACGCTTACAGTAAATGAATTTAAATTTTTGATGCGATACTGCAACTGTTAATGTTATAACGCAAAATTGCCCATATGTTTGGCTAATTTTTTCTGGAAAGTGCTCATACCCAATCAATAAATCCTAGTGAATTATATCTCCTGGATCAATTAACACTAATTTCAATAAAAAAGACATGAATAAAATCTGCATTCCATGGGCCCCTAGAAAAAGACACCGGGACACCAGTTAGAAAAATACCACTTTTTCTAAGAAATAGTAGGGGAAGGCAAGAGACGAAAAGAAAAAAAGCCGGTGTATTTTTCTAGGAGCCAGTAGAGTAAAATTATCCCTTCTTCGAATAATTTTGGGATTTCGTTATTGATATTTGAGAATTTCTTTATGTCATCTGAATAAGATAATATTTTCAAGGAGTTTTTTGTTTGAGTTATTTTGTGTGATGTATGCTAGTTATTTCTGTAACTGCTATTATAATGAATCAACAATGATTAGCATGAAACTATTTATTCATTGATTGGTCAGGTCAAATTATAAACAATTCCCCGTTCATGCCATATATATTTTTAAATTAATGCATCATTCCGATCAGTAAAAAAATTGTTCCGTTTGCGTTGGTTTTAACCCCCTTGATCTTAGGTTTGAGTTGATGAATAAATTCGAATATCTCAATTTAAATAGAAAAAATCGTAATAATTAAACTAAATCAACCGAAATATTCGAATGAGCCCCGTACACTCTTCTTTGGTCAGTCGAATTGGAACTGATTATTTCCCTGCGGAACACAAATTGCACGTCCTGAAAGTAACATGATATAGAAATTATCTTTAGAGCCATCCCCTACTTAGCGCAATATTTTGTTTTGTCTGCTGAAGTGTAGAAAGTTGAAGAACAAAAGCCGTTCTAAATTTTGTCTTATTTCTCCTATTCATATCATGAAATTTTCATTTGATAAAAATATAAATTTATCGGAAAAGCAAGAAAAATAATACCGTGTTCCACGTGGCGCAGCTGAAATGGAATAATTGAGAAAGGGTAGTTGTTGATTAG
>LIAE01009073.1:6638-46187 GCA_002287525.1 Diploscapter pachys | reverse complement strand
ATGCCGGAGTTTTGCAGCAATATCCGCAGAACTAAATTTCGTTAAATAAATATAGAAGGCAACCTGTAAGTGACGGAATGACGAAACGCTTTTTTTTCTATTTTATGGAATGACAAAATTACGGGATATTGTGTTAGAGAACGAGGGGAAGGAGAAATAGTGAAAAGAGCATTCCATCATTTACAAGCTGCCATTATAGAATAATAAAATCTCCACCGAACTACTCTTGAAAAATTGACTGCCAAGCTATACTTAGACTCAACAAACACAATGTAAGCTGATTCTTCTTGCTTTAATTTTGAATTCAAGAAATGTTAGCGAATTTACTGTTTTCTGCCGCTATTTCTTTCATTAGTATTGAAATTGCCACGAATTATCATCGCCCTTGATGCAGAGCAACGACGTCTCACTCGAAATGAGCAAAGAGAATAATGACGAATGAAATTCGAACGATCCAAACAGTCAAAACTATGTATGCAAATTTAAAGAGACAAAATGCGTGTTCACTCATGAGATATTTTACCCAATTTTTAGATGAATCAAGGCCTACTCGTTAATCTAGTTTCTTATTCAAAAATAGCATCATGAATATTGTATTTGCGAGTCTAGCTATATTAGTAATTATAATTGTTCTAAAGTTTTGGCCGCCACTGTATATTTATTTAAATTACCATACCTTAGGACAGTTCTTGATAGCACCAGCCTTCATCGAAGGATCGATTGTTGTTCCATTCGGCTCAGTCTGAATTAAAAAATATACCAATTGATGTGGAAATGAAACAATCAGTGAAAAGAAGTTGGATACAATATGTCACCATGGAATTTCCTCTTTAAAAGAAAAGGGACAGACCGAGAAGCATGGGGACGGACGTGGAGCGTTATTTCCAGGTGCAACGGCCGAATCGTTTCCTGCACCATAGAGAGTTTTGCAGCCAGCATCACCCAGAGGGTTCGCACAGATCGTGGCAACCGGTGCATAGACCAGCTGAAAGTTGAGTTATTATCCAATGTCACCAAAGTACCAATAAACTGATTCTCATTTATAGATACTAGAAAGAAGATAGACTGACCTGTCCTGTCAAATTTCCCTGAGTACCGATCTCCGTGCATTCTAGAGGATCGGTAATCTGGGCACCAGTGCCAACGAACAACGCGACTGTGACCAAGATGCTGAGATATTGGGGCATATCTGAAATCGCTGATGTGATTGAACGGACTTACACATCTCAGAAGAAGAAAAATATTCTTTCTCGGGAAAATCTTCCCTAGATTTGAATGATACTCCACTCTTCCTCTGAACTCAGCACTGCAAAAACCAGTCGGTACCGATAGGGTTTTATTCAAAATAACTGCCGATTGGTATGCGAACTCTTACCGACTGGTTTATTTCTTGCTGAGCAGTAAATCTGGTGGAAATTTGGAGCGGGAAGGGTGGAGAGGCTTATTGAGAAAGGTCATCATTCTAGGGAGTCTTGGGAAGAATTATCTGAGCTATCGTGGTGTACTCTGAAATGATCCGAATATCTCCAGCTTTTATACCGAGTTTCTCGAGTGCCAGACAAAGGATGTCTAACATGAGGGCTAAACATTAAAAAAAAAAAATCCTTCCCAGATTCGTATTTTTCGTTCACCGTTCCCTTACATAGCGTTTTTTAATTGAACGATCAGAATATGTTTACCTGTTCCATAAAAATCGTTCCTAGCAAAAAATGAAACGCATTTCCCCACGCAAAAATGTGATATACAAAAGAAATTGATGCAGAATTAGAGCAGATGAACACACAACGCCGATTTGGAAATAAATAGAAGCAGACCTAGGAAGCACTTTCGCTAGACGAAAAAAATCTATGGGGGTAGGTCGCAAAGGATTTCTGACGATCGTCCTCCCTAGGTCTGGATAGAAGACAAGGAAAAACATGTTATTTTTTTCTAAATCGAAATAATTATTTTAAAAGTTTTCAAAAAAAATTAGAAGAAATTGGCTGACTTTCCTCTAGCAGCCATAACGACCTCATGCAGTCCTGGCTCGTAAATCGGCAATTTGTCCGAATTCCACTCCGCTATTTCCTCAGAGCTCATGTCCAATACGGTTACCTAAAACTATCCGATCTCTATTGACACATAATTTCGGATGTCACGAAAGTTCACAGTTTGAAGGAAGAGTGAGAAAAGTGGAGATCCTATCCTCAGCTCCACTCTCTCAAATTACGAAACTGCGAACTTTCGTAATCATTCAAATGTGTTGTAAATGTTTGGAAGCTAAAAATAATTTTGTAAGTTTTTCGCCAATTGTCTTTGAATATGTATGATCTAATTTAGCACATTTATGATGGGTGTTACGAAGGATCGCAACCTGGCAACTTGGGGGAATATGTAGATATAGGAGAGGGTAGGCATAGACTCTCCATTTTTACACTCTCTCAGGGTGCAAGGTTGCGATCTTTCGTGGCACCCAACCAATCTAATTCACAGAAAATGTACTTATGAAGAATCTTTGACTGTACGTTATTGCGAATTGTCCTATCATGTCTTATAGTTAGCGAAATCTGTATAGATGTCACCGTGTTGGTTGCGTGGGAGGGGAAACAGAAAAATTTGTCATACATCAAAAGATTATGTAATTTATTTCTTGTTTATATTTTATTGTTATCTCGAATATTCCCACTTGTATTTTCTATCTTTTTTCGCTTTTAATGTCGTGTTATTAGAAATTTGGAAGAGCATGGTTTTTGATTCTTCTCCCAGCAGATAGATCCCCCTTCACATAAGGGAACACTGCCAAAAAAATGAATTCTGATCCTGCACGTGAAATTCTCGGAATGAAATGAAATGGGAACGAGCATTAGAGAAAGCTGATTCAATAATACATAATGATGTACATGATCTTCAATAATATCGAAGGTAGAAAATAACGTCTTATATAGGAAAATGATATCTGACAAACCTTTCCTGTCAAACTAGCAATAGCTTTAAAAAATAATGTGCACATTCTAATATTCAATAGATCAACATGCTTTTGAACGAAACTATTCAATAGTACACAAATTTTTGTCTCCAAAATGATAAATCTCTTCATTTATTGACAACAAATAACTTGGTCCTAACAATGGAAGTGAATCAAAAACTAACTGGATGAATTTTAGAACCAGAGAAGACAATTAAAATTGAAATCACAGGATTTTTTAATCCATTCAGAAATATGAAAAGATTACTGCAATAGTTTGAGGGAAGAAGAAAACAATCAAATTGATGTAATTTAGGATTAGCGGAAAAAAACTGGTGAAATAAGGAAAGAAATTTTTTTTGAAAAAGTCAATAATTTACAGGGCAAACGAGGTCGACTAGAAAGGTTATACCTGAGCAGATATGAATGATTTGAGATCAGAATTTGATAGTCTAGTACTATTATATTTTGATCAAAAAAATTTCTTGATGCACTTAAATAAGAATGAAGATGGAATTTATCAGACATCGGACTTGTAAGTGCAATTTGTTTTAAGAGTAATTTTGAAAAAAGAATCCAAATCATCCTACATTTCTATATTCTCTAAATTCTAATAACATCTAATCACCGATGGTGATCACCTCACATTCTTCGTTCTCGGTTTTGATGTGTTTGTTGAAAACAGAAAAGAGCTGTTCGAAGTCCTTCTCAGGTTGAGGAATGTCTTCTTTCGCTTCATCGTTTTCTTCTCCCATCTCCACCTTTACCAGTTCCTGCGCCATTCCACAGTCTTTCTCCGCTCCATTCGCCTTTCTCTCCCCCGAAAGATCCTTCAGCTGATTATTTCCCTGAAAATTGTGGATCATTTAGAAAATACATTTCAGTAAGTTTTTCTATGAAAATGTTACAAAATATATCCATTTTTTAATCTCCAATACCGTGGAACTATAATTATGGTTCATATCTTTTATAGTTCACCACTTTTAGGACAAGAAAGTAAAAAGGGTAAATTGCTGAATTCTATAATTTGGTGATGATGATCCTTTGTGAATGGTTAGGAAAAATGTTGATCAATTTATAATTTAAAAAATGACCTTTTCAGTGCTATTCTGCATGGACTCGATATTCCAGGGCAAGAACGGCTCGATGTAGTTGGGGTCGTTGAAGCACATCCGACTCAGCGTCAGCATCAGCTCTCGAGACCATTTCTGCAATCAAGCATAATCATAATTCAATCGACAAATGTTTAGAAACAATATTCATCTTTTTACCTTCTTTCATAGCTTTTATCAATGAGAAAGGAATATTTTTCTGTATTCAAAAATCTGTAATCTATGTATATATCTTCAAATAATTTCGAAGAATGCAGAGTTCGTTTTGAAACAGTCCAACAATGTGACTTATTTCAATTGGAAATGAATATCGTTTTCGATAGCTTCGAGTTCAAATGTTAAAGAGCGACTCTTTTACGCATTAATTACTCTAAATAGGCCTACCGAAATCGAGTCCTCGAATAGGTCCTTGTTGAAGTGTTTGACGAAGACGTGCTCCGTGATGAGTGTTTGCAGGGCGCATTTGAAGGGACACATGAGGCACGAGAAGCGATGTATTTCGTAGATTTCCCCCATGTGGTGCGCGAAGTGGTCCAGCACGAACACGATGTTCCTGCTGAAAAGAGACTAAATTCCCAATTATCGACATATTGTCAAGAGTCAATAAATTGGGTTATGTTTTCATTTAACGAGCTTTTTCATAATCTTTAACGAAAGAATATGCCTGACTTCTTACTTGCAAATGTAGCAGAAATCTGATCGAGTTTCGGTCGGAGTGGGTTTGGGAATTGCATTGCGCATAATTATCGGATATTTATTCACCTGAAAATTTTCATTACGTTATTCGAAGAACTTCCGAAATTACTAATTCATGCTTATTTACACTGGAATTTGGTAAATGGAGGGAAGATGAAAATTAAAAAAAGAAAAAAAAGTAAATGTATTAATTTGTTCTTTTCAAAGGGAAAAATAGAAAGATACTTGGTTTTGAATCATGAAGGAATAAGTGTTAGAGTAAATGGATGGTTAACCTCAGCTGCATCGGAGTTTTTCTGATCGTATTTATTGTTGTTCTGCTGGACCTCTCCGTCGAAACATTCCTCGAAGAACATCTGAAATTACAGTCGATTTTCATGGCTGTTCAAGAATCATTTTTGGGGTGGATAGGTAACTTTCAAACATGGAGCGTTGAAGAAAAAATGAAAAATCAAAGACAGGTTTGACTTTGAAACGTGAGTGCGCAATTATTGGGCATAAAATGATCGAATTAATTTCATTCATGAATTTTGTATGCAATTTTCACATGAAAAGTGTGACTGTAAAGGTGCGTATTTTTGGCCGAGCTTTTCGACTTGAGTAGACAATTTACCGTATTAACTAAAGTGAGCTAATTTCGTTATTTAATTACGGACTTTTTGAAAGTTCTCGTATTCGTTTTACTAACGCCACTTCATTTCAAGAATGAGTTAGTTTTTCTTGAAGTTTAATGATAATGAGTATAGAGTAAAACGTGTTACGTCAGCCTTCTGTTCGAGCTGGTTGATCCTAATTCGTTTCGGATTCCGATTGGCGTTCTTCGCGTGCCTCTTCGAAATGTGTCTCCGCACTCCAGCCTCGTTCCAGTGCACGTACCTGCAGACGTGAACTTGACAAGCGAATCCGATATTCTGGAATTCAGAGCAAAATAGAAAATTAGGTTAAATTTTGTAAAAAAAATTACTAATGTTTTGAATATAAATCTAAAACATCGAACATTCTCAAAATTAGCAATGCTTCAAATTGAAAATTATTGTAATTTCTATGTGCACCAAAATGCATTGCATCAGTGATATTAGAAATTGATGATATGGAAAAATTCGGAATTCGAGTTGAAATTGTAATTTTCCTAAGCTATACGAACTCAAGTTAAAAAAATCGGAATTGAGAATCTTAATTCCGAATATCCCATCATAATATTGTATTGAATAGTAAAAGTCACCTACCACATGGACACCGGAGAAGTGCTTGAGGACATGTATCTTCTGGAAGGTGGGCGCCACAACTTCGCTGCACAGTTTGCAACGAATCGAGTCTTTGCTGAAACTGAAATTGCGTTGGAATTTGATTGTTTCTCAAATTTAGAAGCAAAGTGGTGCTTACCAATCTATAAATTGTAAAATCGATAATTTCTGACTTTTCGATTCTCAATTTTCCTATCAAAATAATTATGACAAACTCCTAAGGAATTCAGCAAGTCAATATCAATGAGTTAACTGGTCGATAGTTTTTTCTACTATCAGATTTGGCACCAACTTGTACTGATTTGTGAAGTTCCTTTGAAACGCCATTTCTACAATTCTTTATCATGTGAAAGAGTAGTATAACTAGAAGTGTGCAGCTATTGTAATTTCAAAGAGAGCCAATTGGGTTTGCTAAATGAGAAATCTGATCAACCTGTTTCCAGTCGCCTTTCTACCCGAGTTGTAAGTTGCATCCCTCAGCTTCTCCACGTGCTTCTCCATTATTGGGGAGTTACCGTAGCGTTTGACCAGCTCAAGGAATCTCTTCCTATCCTCTCTGAAAACAACGCCGAATATTGCATTAGTGGAAACTGAAAAATCTAGAATGAAAGAAAGAGGGTGATCAAATCAGAAATGTATATCAATCCCAGATAGTTTTTTCTTTAATTTCAGAGATTAGATTTGAAAACGCTTACATGTATAGTAATTTTCCATTGATCTTTTTAGAACTAATAGCAGGAGTGGAAACTGGATTGGGAGGCCGAGGCGGAACTGCGGAAGGAACATCGATGATCGGGGGCGGAATTGGGCCGGACAGATTCATCTGGCGGCCTGAAACGACAATAATTATATATCTTCGAGATTTTCGGGACCAGAAAAAATCATTTAAATTTTACTATCTGAAAATTATTTCAGTTTCAAAGCAATTCCATTTTCATTTGGGACATAATGTATGTTCGACAGAAAATTGATAAAATCGGTCAAATAGTGCAGCTTACAGTAATCGACTAATACGTGCTATTTTGTTTAATTTCTCATTTTCTAAAAGTGAACATATAGAAAGAAGTTCAATGAAAGATCTAACCTGGATGAACTCTGGCGATCACGCGAACGGGTAAGAGGAAAGGAGGAGTGTAGTTAGTCGAGTTGGAAACTGCAGAGATGGCTGTAGGGCTATTCGCAGGTGTCTGCGTAGAATCGCTCGGAACATTTTCCACGACAATTTCCTGCTTCACATCAATATTGCCTGCCTGAAAATACGTTGGTTTTTGAAGATATAAGATTATTGAAATAAGAATGATTTTGAAAAGTTAATTTTTTCATTGGAAAATTTAAAGGTGTTTGCTATTGAATGAAAGTTAAAAATAGAGAATTAGCGTAGGAAATGATGCATTTCTTCATACTGCCAAATGAAATTTGTCATTCGAAAGCATACCTGAGCATTGATATCCGAATTCTGAGGCGGAAGAAACATGTTCAAATTGTCGTGCAAAGAAGAGTTAGCCATCTAAAAAGATAGATATATATTTGCGTCAAGTATTTTTTTGCAAATAAAACTGATTCTGAGAAAAAAAGGCGAAAAGAAAATACTGACCAAATGATTGCCATCTTCATTCCTGATTTGTTGCGTCAGAGGCAGAGTGCGAATCTTCTTAATCAATTCAATAGTTTTCTCCACCACATCGTTGTAATTCTCAATCGGACTGAAAAGTGTTTTTTCGAAACAGATATTATGGGAAAATGTCAAATATTCGCTGTTATCCAAGCATTCTTATTTCAGATCATTCAAGCTCATGAAATAAGTTAGCATGAGGAGAAAATGAACCTAGATTATATTCCTTGAGACTACAAATAATTTTAACAAGAAAGATGTTTTAAATTTAGAAATATTGTCAAGTAATGTATTCCATCCTTGCATCACTGCATTTGTAATTATGAATAATGGGAAATGTAAACCAACCGACAAGAAGGAGTATCCAGTCTCCAAATGGCAGAATTGGCAACCTCCCCACTGACAACTGCATCGATGACCTCTTTCAATCTCCTCGCAGAATCGACTGTCCGCTGCTCACCCTCTTCCCCATTCTCTGTTCCAGTCAGTCTGCCCTTCCTCTTCGCCTCTTCTAACAAAATCCTCAATTCCGTGTCTTTCCGCAAATCGTCCAAATACAGCATCTGAAGCGATTTTTTAACGATTAGTAAATGATACGAGCAAAATAAAAGAGCTCGACGAAATTGAAGGCAAAAATGAATAGTAAGGAAAAATAGGCAGCGTTTTCTTGTAGTTGCTAATAGTCTTGAATGAACTCGAAGGCTTGTGAAAAAGGAATTTTCGAACATTTCAGGACTGAGAACTTTCAAAAAAAAAAAACTTCAAATGCGAAATTTCCTTCCAGTCCAGAGATCGTCATAAATTTTCGTTTACAAAATCATAATGTAGAGATTACTTTCATTCTCTTCACAATCAGTCAATTTAGAAAATTCTGCTTCATTTACCGACGCGTCCTTCTGTCTGTGAGCGACCCAGAGATGACTTCTCATCTGATCCTTCGTGTAGCGACGCTCATCGCAGTGGGTACACATCCACGGGCTGAACTTCATGTGGTCTTGGCAGAGGTGGCCCTCAAAATGACAGAATAACGATTTTGAGAAAAGAATGTTGAAATGTTAATTAGGGCTTGGCAAAAATGGTATATAATTTCAAAATGCAGACTACTCCTAAATTGTGTGATAATTTGCTCCGAACAAGTTACTGAAAATCTAGAATGTTAGAATAGGAAGGAAATGTGAAAAAAGAGAGGTCACGTTTTTACGGCATTTGCTATTTGGTATTGCAATTGCACTTTTTTACTTTGATACGATTCTGCTTTAGTCAAATTTGCCATTTTTCGAAATAAAAATGTACCTCGAGAGTTTCACTGGAAAATCCCGTTTGCTCACATATCGGGCAAGCCAATTCGAAAACTCTCATTTCTGCAAATCTGAACTTTTAAATGACAAAATTAAAAGTTCAGGTATCAAGCTTGTTATTCAACAAAAGCATGAAAATCGTGGAAAGTCATTTAATAAAGATTTATTCGAAACCTGTAAATCATTATGATCAAATAAAAATACAAAATTATGGTCAAAGTTTGAGTCATAACTGTACCCGAAATGCAGGGTAAGTAGAAAAAGTTCATGGTTGAAACAATGTTGAGTTTTAAATCAGAAGGAGCGAAGAGTAGAAAGAGCGTAAACAGAAATCCAGTGTTTTCAATTTGATGAACTTTTCAAGCATTAAGAGCCATTCCACGAATAACTGGAACAAGGGTCCGGACAACTGCAAAAGTGTCCCGAATCCGAACCAAACTTATATGGTGGATACACCCATGAGCCCTAATCACAAAAGCGAGGAGATTAGGTCCCGTTCTCAAAAGTGGGCGGAGCTATGCTAATTTGAAAATCGCAGAAAAGTTCACGGAAAATTCGAGAATTCCGGAAAGAAATGAGAAAAAATGGAATAACACAAGTGGCTGAAGAAGTAAACGCGATGTTTCTTTTGCAAAAATCGCGCAGCCCTTTCATCGACATTTTGTATTTTCGAATTTCCGTGCAAAATTTTCTATTCATTTGCACATTTTCTGTCGTCTGTGAAGAGACTCCACTGTTCCACGAGCGATGAGGCGACGTCGCTGCACCGTCTGATCGAGTTCGATAGCCCGCTGCTCGCACAAAATGACGCAGAAATTTAGTATTTTCCCTTTCCCTTTTCATTTATTTTTCTTTTGACTTGTTATTTTCCTTTTCCGTTGTTTCAGCGACTCAGAAGATATTCTGTGAAATGCGAATCTTGAAAATTTTCTGACTGAAGTTGCAATGCGGTTGACGTTGAAAAATTGCCAATGAGACTCCAATTTTAGCTCTCTTTCATTTGAAACTAGTTTCAAACCAAATTCAGTCTTTGGAAGGTAAATTAGGCCCGAATTTGTTATCTAATGAACGATAATCCAGGTTTCAAAGAAAAATTACACTGAGAGACTTGCAAGAAAGCAACTGCAACCGCAATGTAGTGCGGTGCGGTGACTTATTTTGCGATGCAGTTCATTTGCAATTGAAAAAAATTGAAATGACTGCAGTGCAATGAAGTTACGGTAGGAAAATGTTTTCGGAAATTCGGCAGTACAGTGCGGTTGAAAATTTCAGAGAATGCTCAAATCTAGCGTGTGACACAAGGAGTTTCTCGGTATATTTACTCTCTAATTACTTTGTCGACCTAGATTACTTTTTTCATTCATTTTGTAAGTTATTTTTCTTCTAAAAGGCTATTTGAAGATTTATTTTGATTAAAAAGTTCTAAAATAAGATCAACGCATAAAATGTGATATCAAATATTAGAGATTTGAGATAGACAAATATGAATTGCTCGCGGCAAGAAGATACAATAAAATACAGAACAACGACTAACAAATCAATACATAATCTAACCGATAAATATTGAAAAAAATAAACATTTTCCCACAAAATACCTAGAATCATTTGTAAATAACGATAAATCGAGGAAGAATACGATCAGTCGATCGGACGATGAATTCGGAGAAATCAGGCTTCCAGCCCCAGCCAGAAACTTGATTATCTCTCAGCGGTCCTAGTGGCATTCGGACTCCTAAAATAATGTCTTTTTTAAATCGCTAATATTTCCGAATTGTTGCGTCTGTTTGTGTCTGGTGTTATTTGGACGGACTTTTACAGAACGCAATGGTCACGTGTGTGTTGGGTTCGAGGTGTTTATTGTCAATGTAGCTGTCAGGCTGCGAGATCTGTTAGGATTGGGTCGAGCAGAGGTTTGGATAGGGCTAATCTTTTGGGAATGGAGAGGCAAGAGGGGAATAGAACCTTTTTAGGCTGGCGGACGAAATAAAATTAAAAAGAGACATTCGAATGAAGGGGAAAGGCGCTTATATGCATTTTAGATTATAATGGTTATTGCGAAATTCGTATCTAACAAGAAACAAGAATAAACTTTAAAATTTTTAGAAAATTAGAAATAGTGATATTCTCTGAGGAGGAGCAATTTTTACTTTACGGCTCAGTTTTTCTTGCATCACGAATATTCGTGATCGGAAACTTCAAATATATTCGTTCTCAATTTACCGTCAACTGTGATCATGTAGGACGGGTACTTCACTCCAACGACTTGCAAAGTGTCTTCCTTCGCTTTCTTCTCTACACCCTCATCGAAATTGTAGTTGTTTAGGAAGTTGAGTTTGCGAAGCTTTCCAATCGCTACCTAAAATTGAATATCTTATTGTATGATAGAAAATCTAAAACTAACTTGATTCAAGAGCATGTAGTTGACTCCATCTTTCGACGCTTGACAATAGTGCGAGCTCTTCTCAAAGGCATCAGAGAAATAGGTGCCCTGAAATTTGATTGTTTTTAGCATTCTTTATTTTTGGACGATTCTTACATCTCCGAAGAGTCGTCCACATCGCGTTGCGTTGAGTGGGTCTAGCAAATATCCGTCCTTCAGAATGCTCAACAAATTCATAGCTTTAGTGCCGTGCCATAAGAACCTAGAATGTTTACAATTTCATGAGATCTTCAATTGTCTGATCACATTTGGTTCGTGTCACTTGCGTATTTGCTGAATTTGAGAGTTGCATCCTTCGGACTGATGGCGATGATTCCCTTCAATTTTTTGTCCTAAATTCACGGCATTTCTAAATTTCCAACCTTGACAGTGACTCCGCTTCCTCCAGTGTTATGAACGAATTCCAAAATTCTCTGGGCCATGTCTGATTTTGGATTCATCGTTTCGAATTTGCACTCGAGTGCATTTGTGATGTAGCTAAAATAATTTGAAACCACTTGAGGAGTTAGACATTTTTCTTACGTGATTCTGTTGATTTTTCCACGATTTTCTTCTGCTGCTGACAAAATTCGGGTAGCGACTTCAATCTGGAAGTATCATAATTGGACGTATTTAAAATTTCATCTTTTTTATCATTCTCACTTCTTCCAATCGATTGAGCGTTCGTCTTGCTTCTTTAACCGTATCGATATCAGTGAATCTTGCCAAATTCGTGTATTCGTATTCGCCGCTCGGAATGAGTGAGTAGAACTGACTTGTGAGATCATTCTGATAAAGAAACTCATGATTTTTGAAAAGAGGGACGTTTCTTACCATATTTTTGTGGATATTCAAAACGTCGCTGTCCGTGTGCGTTCTATTCAATGTGGTTTCAAGTCGTTCGATAGTTTTTACACACTCATCCAAGATCTTCTTAGCCTTGTTTATGGCCTCCAGAGTGATTCGACCGAAAGGGCAGGTTATTCTAAGGTTGCTCGACATCTGGAAAGAATGAAAAGAACATTATCAAAGTTGCTTGCAAGATTTGGAGTCGTAATTATTTTGCGATTCGGTTATGCTTGCCGATGAATGAAAATTCTCAGTAAAAATAATCTGAAATCAACATTTCACTCTACAATTTTTGTCCCCAAGAAATTCGAATTTGATTTTGATGTTCACCTGTTTAGCATAATCTTTGAGCGACTTTGGATTGCTGATGTCATGCAACATTTTCTCAAGAATTGGTGCTTTTTCGTCGATTTTCTCGATTGGCAATTCGATGTCTGCCAGATTGTAGGGCATAGTGTTGACCTTGAAAGCATTTGGTATTTTTATACTGAAGAAAAACATTCATACTTGGAAAAGCTTATATTTGCCAGGTTTCTCTTGGAAATTAGCCAAGTTTGTCCATTCATTGCCAGTTTTTGACTTCCAAATCGATTTGAACTCTTTTGCACCTGTAAGAAATAATTCGTTTTCCGAAATTCGAATTTTCCCGACCTGCTTCAAGTGAGCTGAACGGCGTGATTTGATATTCTCCCTCTCCTTGTCCAATTCTACCCCAATTCGTGAACAGAATCCACAGGTCTGTGTCTCTTCTCTTGATCAGCTGCATTCTGTAGAAGTTGTGGAATCCGTATCTGCCGAAATTCAAATCAGTAATGTTCAACAGCACCTGAAATATTTCTTGAATAATTTATTTAAAGTTTTTCTCACGTTCATGTACTGATTTGTGTCATTGCAAAGGACGACATCGCCAGTGTCCTTGTATCCACTGTTCTTATGAGGTTTCGGGACTTCGCTGATCCTCTTTTGATCACGCTCTGCCGCCCATCGTTTCAGGAATCTAAAATTTGCGACTTTTTGTTGATATAAAATTTATTTTCTGACTTGTCAGCATCTCCTTCCACATCGTAGATGCACTTGATATTTGACACATCGGCCAAATCACTCGGAATTTCTCTATTCCTCGCAGCATTCGTCGCTCCGACGATTTTCTGCATGGTTGACAGCAGTGATCGTTGTTTGTTTCGAACAGCCAATTCCATCGGATCACAACCCGTCTGAAATATCACTGCATTTTCATTCTTTCGAAAATTCTTCTCACCAAATCTTTTGCAGTGATACACTTCTTCAAGGCTGTCGGTTCCATTTTGTAGAAGTTGTTCAGAAGCTCCGCATTCTCCCAGGCATTTGGCCATACGAAATAGTGTACGAAATTGCGTCCATTCTTGTCCCGAACATTCAGATTCAGCTGAAATGCTGAGCTTTTATGTTTTCTCTTTATTTTGTTGCCTACCTTCTTGTTCGTGTAAGCGAGTTTGATTTTCTTCGGGTCAGGCTCATCGTCCTTTTCAGTCTCATTTTCACTTTGCTCGGTGTCATCTTCGGTTCCGCTTCCATCTTCATCATCGTCGCCTTCCGTGTCGGTTGGATTATCTGAAAATGCTAATTTTGAATTTTGTGGATTTTTCCCATACCAGACTGATCTCCATCGTCAGTACTCTGATCGTCTCCATTTTCGCTTCCAGCATTATCATCTGCCGCATCTCCATTCAAATTTGACATCATGCCATTCTGGACAAAGTATTAAAGCAATTGAATGAAATTTCGAAAGATTTACTGATAAGAAGTTGGCGAACATTGGACGCTTCTTTTTTTCGACTTTCGCGATTTTAGCTTTAGGAACCGTAATGTTGAGATCATCACCAAGAAGTGCCTGAAGCAATGAAAATAACAGCTTTTGTCTGAATTATGATTGCATGAAGTTCGGTTCAATCGCACTAGTAATTCATTATGCTTGAATGAAATATAATTTCCGAGCATAATCGTTGGGAGGTTTTTGTTTCGACAGATTTTTAGACAGAACTCTCCGTTCTGAAACATAGTTTTCCTTTCGTTTCGCTGTTTTAGAATTCTTTCAAGAGATGAAACCCACTTCATCTTGGCCTATGATAATTTCAAAGGTCTTACATTGAGTGACAATTCGTCGTTGGCCATCACGGCATACATGATTGGCGTTCTGCCTTCTCCATCGACTGCATTCACATCCGCGCCTGCATTTCGAAGCAGGACGATCAATTTATGATGTCCAGCCAGAGCTGCCCAAGAAATCGGCGGAATTCGACAGAACTCGAATTGCTTTGCGAATTTAGCCGGCACTTCGAAATCATGTACTGCGTTGACGCTAAAAATCCAGATTTTCTGGCTAAAAACGACTCTAGCTAACTTGAGATTCTTGAATTTCATGAATTCTTCGAGGTATGCTTCTCCTTGAGCAGTGATACTTCTTGCCAGATTTGTGATCAGACATTTGATTGGCCCGCCATACGTATCCGTCGGTCGAATGTTCTGCCAATCGGCACCGAGCTTCGTCTTGAAATAATCGACTAACGACCAAGAACCTGCTAGCAAAGCAGCTTCCAAAGGCTTGGATTGTCCGTTCTGCAATTCAATTTAGTCTTTCTTTTCTAGAGTTCATGGAAATCGTCATTGTACAAGCTACTATTGAGCTGTAACTTCAATTGCATTTTACTTCTGGGATAGTTTTCACTTTGAAGAAAGTTAAAGTTATTAGTGCAGATAGAAATTTTGATGGAGTCATTCCGAAAAGAATTACCTGCGCGATTTTTGCTCCTAGTCCGAGAATTCGTTCGAGAACTGTCAGAGTGATTGATTCTGGTTGCAGCGAGTTGAGCCTTAGATTTTCGGAGAAGGTGAGCAACAGGTCGTAATCACACTGAAGAGGTTTCCCGTCCAAATACGCTTCGAGTGATTTGAGCAGTTGATTTGCCTGAAGTAATCTTAATTTCTAGACCATGATGAGATTTCCTACCAAATTGTATTGTCCCTGTTTGATCGCCGCATCAGTCAGTTGAGCGAGTGAATTGGGGTTCTTTCCGAGTGTGTCCAGCAGAACATACACCATAGCTTCCCATCCTTGTCCCTTCGATACCACTTGAGCAGGTATTGACGAGTCTGGCAATACGACTTTTTCCTTTCTCGCTCCTTCCCAGATCCACTCTGATTGAGCTACGCTTTCCTTAGGCTGTTGTGGGAACACCTAAAGTTTGTGATTAATCGAAAGTTTCTACTCTCCTGTCCAGACAGGCTTGAAATTCGATATTTCTTGGACGATAACGAGTTAATTTTGTGCAAGTCTTTTCATCGCTCTTTCTCAATTTTTTTTACCTTTTCAATGACCGAACTATTTGCTTGAATCAATGTCAATGCAACTGCCTGATTTCCATGGAGAGCAGCAATTGCCAATGGAGTGTTACCGAGCTGAAATTTGAAGTCCAATTTTCACATAATCTATGGAACTTTCTTGCCTTATCTTTGATGTTGACATCGGCTCCTCTTCTGATCAGAGTGACAGCGGAGATGTTGGAGTTCATGAATGCTGCCAAATGCAAAGCTGTATGACCGTTTTCATCGGCTTGATTGATCTGTAAATTCTATGGTTTTTGCATTCTGACATGCAATTTAGTATTGTGCAAAATCTTATCCTTGACTTTGAATTTTAGAACAGTAAGCTCGTTTTTCTTTTCAGGATTTCCAAATTCCGATAATTACTATTTTGATGCCGTTCGCTTACTTGCTGTTTGTTCATGGCATTACTCAAAATCGAGACAACGGCAATTGGATCACGGGTTCCGCTTGCATTAAGGTTCTTGGATTTGAATTCGTTCAGGCGAGCAAAGGCATAATGGAGGGCAGTGCGCTTGTGCTGAAAATGATAATACAATGTTCAATATTCATTAGTTTGAACTACTTTGTCGATCGCTCCGACGTTTTCCTTGTGAACGAGCCATTCAATCGGTTCAAGCACTGCATCTGCAGATCGATCACAGGAGTCTACAGCCTGATGTAATGCCGTCCATTCCTCTGCATTCGCCTTCCTCGGCACTTTTCTGTCGTCGAGCTGCTTGAGCAGACCGACAGTTCGATGATCATTCGACCGGGCTGCATAGTGCCAAACAGTATTGCCTTCTGAAATTTCCACGAAATGTTCAGCTTTTAAATTAGGTGACTACCAGCATCGACAGCAGTCCAATGTGAATCCGACACCTTGAGCAGTTTGATCAGATCAAACTCGCACTTTTCGATCATCAACATTGAGAGCGTCTTGTTGACAACCTTGTCTGTTCCATCGTCTTGTCGAACTGTCTTCAAGATCGTGTCGTGGATTTCTGAAGAAAAATATGACTTCGTCTTTTTGGAATATTGCAATATCGCAGCACCACGACACGACATATTTCAAGTTACTGTTCATTATTCATGAGAAAACTCGAGATTTCGTCTAGCGAAAAAAGGTGTTGCACAGTAAGATGGGACTAATAGAGACGTTATTGTTTGCACAGTTTCTTATTTTACGACATTGCGATGTTTCGAATTTTCTAAGTTGTCATTTTTCGAATTACTCAAAAGTCATTTTACCTGATGTGCATCCAATTCTAGCTGATTCGTTCAATGCCAATTCCAACGCCTTCGTCCTGTTCTTAGCCAGTGCGTGAATCATGAATGGCAGCCCATGCAGACCAGGAACAAGAAGCAGTTCTTTCAGTCGATTTCCGTTGATTGCAATTTCGATGATCGATTTGAGCAGACGAAGCTCATTTGCGCCCTTCTCGATGTTAGCATAGAGCGAGGAGTGAAGCAATGAGTACGATCTGTTGTTGTCTGAAAATAGTAATGTTTTAAAATGTTATTTGTGAAAGATCTCACGCTCATGCACAGTTGTCAAGAATGTCGAATCCCAAGCGATGCACCAGCCGAGCAGTTCACTGATGGAATTGACGAACTGCGTCTGAGTGGGTCCATCCAATTTGTTCTGTTTCAACTGACAGTAGTTCTTGAGCAGTTCCATTCCCGGAGTGAAGCCCTGAAAGATTACAATTTAGATTTTCTTCATTGGATGAGATTTTACCTCTTTGTTCTTTTCGAGCAACCATTTCTTATAGTTCCCTTTACAGTAATCTTTGAGTTTTCCCCTCAAAATGGCAATAATATCGTATTGCTTAGGAGAAAGACTCGTCGACTGTGGGTTCTTCCATGCCTCACAAGGCACAGCGAACAAGGAAAACAAGACGTTCTTTTCAGAGCTCCTAAATCGCGACAAATTTCAGCTCTTTATCAGAGGAAATCAGAAACAAACCATTCGTTGAAGATCTTCGCAAAGTCGATGTTCTGATTTGGAGTCGAATAGCTGAGCATTTCTTCGAACAAGATCAGATTGCCGCCTTCAAGGGCCAGATGGAGAGCCGTTTCTCCTAAATATTTACTAATTTTTGGTGATCTTGTCCAAGCTAAATAAATTTATCTACCTGTCTGTGTCTTCTGATTCAGTGTAGCTCCGTTACTCAAAAGCATATGATAACATTTCTTGTAGTCCTCGATTTTCATTGCATCGACATGGTCAGGCAGTTTCACCCCTTGAAGTTGTAGTGGAATTTTCATCTTTGAGAACACATGCAACGAATTGTATCCAAGTCCATCGGGCACACCACAATTGGCTTTACTAAAATAACGAATTTCACTCCTAAAATGTCGAAGGAATTCACTTTTGAATTAGGAAATTCATATCATTTGGCAGATTGCTGTAATTGTCATCGTAGTAGCGCAGCAGGCTCGACAGAAGCGTCACTCCTTCGTTGTCTTTCGCATTCACATCCACTTTATCGCTATGAGGTCCATTGAACATCCATCGCACGATTCCGTGATGTCCTAGACTTTTTTCCTCATAAATTTGCTCAGCCAGATGAGTATCATTATTAATCTCATTCAGAAAAAAGCTAAGTTGAGTTGTTCTTTTGTTTTGGCACGATACATTGATGTATTTGTATCAGGGTTGTGCGGAAATGTTCGTTTTCGCCTATTTTAAAAAAAATTTATTTTGCTCATTTTCGAAGATTTTAAAAGGAAATTTTTATTTCCGTTTTCGAAAATCTCAAAAACCAAATTTCGCACAGCCCTGATTGGTGTCTAGGCGAACTGACTACGATTTATTTGTTTTAAAGAATATATCGAAGATCAAATTTCCTATCATTTCGATTCTCAATATTCATATATCTCGGTTTGTAATAATCGGAATGGTTAAATGCTAATGAAAATCCTTTTTAGAAATAGAAATCCGAATTGCAGATCGAAAGCTACCCGGATGAATTTGTAAGTTCCCAACCTTTCATGTAAGCGACGAATAGCGGTGTGATTTTCCAATCGTTTTCGTCAGCCAAACAGTCGGGATCAACTTCTGCCAGCAGTTTCAGTTCCTCCAAGAATCCATAAGCAGCTGCATAATGAGCAGGCTTATTTCCAGATGAGTCGCCCTGAAATCAAATTATTTTGTATGAAGGAGGTTTGAATTTGAACCTTTCTCATTTCGGCTCCCAGTTTTAGCAGATATGCAGCGACGTGCGCCTGTCCATTCATGATTGCATGAGTCAGAGGAGTACGCTTCTTCTTGTCTTTGCCCTCTACAAGTGCGCCCTTCTCAATGAGGAATTTGACGACATCCAGATTTCCTTGTGCACAAGCTACCTGAAGAAGTGAAAATCACAGATGAAGGCTTTGAAAGGAATTTCGAACCATAAGAGAAGACAATTTGTTGGTCGTCGTTGATGTCGGAATATCGATAATGACTTTTTCATGAGTTAGAAGAGCTTTGATTGCATCAATGTGGCCTCCTTCCACTGCGTAATGGAGAGCTGTTTTGCCCTCTCTTGTTCGAGTATTCACGAGAGATCGAAGAGGATTGAGTACACTTGATGGATCTGCCGGCTTTTCCAGATTGTCGATTTCTTTCAGAATCAACTGAAGTTTTCATTTGTCTGGGGTAGAGGTTGAGCTTCATTTCATAGTCTACATATCCGATGTTCAAGTATTTCGTCTTAGATAAAAACTCGTTCAAGGCAAAGATGATCAACTTCTAAATTTGTGATAAAAATCACTTCACTTACTGTGATATTGAGCGCTCTTCCTACTCTTGCTGCACAATGAAGTGGGTTTTCCTGTTTCTTTGTCAGAGATGAAATTGTGGCGCCGTTCTTCAACAGAAACTCCAGTGGTTTTGTGCCTTCACAGACAGCTGCATAGTGAATCGTGTACCTTGAAGTGTGGAATAGAAAAGATTCACTCGAGTGATTTTACCAGTTATCTTGATCCGGAATGTTGATATTCGGATCGACTCCACGTAGAGTTTCTAGCATCTGATTAGAAAGGATTGTCATACTACTTTTTTTCAAATTTTATAGAAAAAATTGATTACCTTCGAATCAGGATTGATTGCAGCGGTATGAATTGGCGTAATGTTCTTGTTCATGTATCCCTTTTTGACAACAGAAATCGGCAGAATCTTGGCTGGTAATTTTTCAGCTTTCAATGTGGCTCTATGCAAATCATTGAAGTTATTCCGAGATGGTCCTAAGTTTGCTTGGCTCAGAGCATTTTTCAAATTCAATTACCTTCTGCCAAAGCTGATGCCAGCGTACGGTTTCCTTTTCTGCACACAGTCACGACTTCACTGTCCAGGTTGTGTTCGTTGAAGGCTGAAAATCTTTGTCTAGTTTTCTTTCATTCAGACTTTTAGACTCTAAAATACGATATTCGTGACTGTGACGTGCCAGTTTACAAGAGTTACAACTTCAACTCTGCCCCATTTTGATAAATTTCAGTCCAACTTCAAACTGATATGAAGTAAAGTGAATTGTAATTAGAAGCGGAGTTGTTCACTAGTGGTGCACAAATTCCGACTTCAACTTAAAAAATGTTTAAAATAAAATTTTGAATTCGAAAATTTTCAAGTAAAATCTTTGTGCACTCCTGTTGTTCATACCTTTTTCATAATTCAAAAATATTGAATACTCACGAGATTCTTTGGTCTTCATGATAGCGACCATGTTAGAATAGGTCATTCCAGATTCTATCAACTCACGGATTTCGTGAATTTCTGCTGGTGATGCTTCGTAGTTCAAGAAGGCATTATTTCCTTCTTTTCCTCCTGCAAAAATAACTTTGGTTTTCTTGAAAGCCCCTTGTTGTAACCTCTAGTCATTTCTACAGCTCTGGTTGCTCTGCCAAGCATGTAGAAGTTCGATCTTCCAGATGTTTTCTGAATTGCATGAGCTCGGATAAAGATATCTTTGTGCCTATACTTTCTGCAGCAAATTGGGTTCTCTGAATCGTTTCTTCGCATTATCGATCTTCGATCTCTGCTTGAAATATTCGGCTATGAACGGAATGTCCTTCGTTGCGAGAACAGCTCTGAATGCAGTTAGCGGACATCCACAGGAATACTCGTATTCCAGATTCTCGAGTAGTATGCTGAAAATTTGCAGTTTGGACCTTTTCTTTCTGTAAAAACTACTTCTTTCCGGATTTAAAGAAGTTCGCCAGTTCTTTCGAGTCTTTTCTTACAGCTGCACGGATAAGACGACGGTAATAGGAAACAACGCTCACATATTCGGGTTCAGGCTGACTTCGATAAAGGAATGGATTTTTCTGAAGATTATTCTCTCGATTATTTTCCTTTCGAATTTTCCTTACATCGATATTCGGCACATTGTCTCTTGGCACAAGTCTATCGTTTCCTTTCTTCCCCTTCTTCGCCGTCGAAGTCTTGCCCTTTTGCACCTTCCCTCCTCCAGCTTGCTTCGGTATCTTGTCATTCTTTGTCTTCTTGGCTTTTCCTTTTTTGGCAGTTGTTTTTGCAGCGATCTTCTTCGACGTCTTTGCCCTTTTAGGCGATTTGGTTGGGGGATGCTAAAAATTTATTTTTTCATCCTCATTCGATTAGAGCTCTTCGTAATGTCTTCAAATAAAATAGCGAGGCTGTTTGAGAGAGCAATGTCAGTAAGGTTAAGCTGACTACAGGGTGCGGAAAAATAATGATTATATCTTCTTCTAAAGCTATGAACGCTGCAAAAATGAAATTTTCAAAAGAGTACCAAGAAATTGGGTGCTTGATGCAGGGCAGCTTGAACTCTTGTTCGATTCGAATGACGCTTTCCAAGAGCAGGGACTTTCAAGCCATCGATTATCTTCGTCGGCTTTTTCTTGGTATCTTTGTCATTCTTCTTCACAGTTTGAGCTCGTGCACGTTTCAGAGTTCGTGCCATTCCAAGTCTGAAAATGAATTTAATGTTTTCACGACCAAATTTTATAAACTTGAGTATCGAGTCAATTTTTCGAATGATGTTCCTATGGCATTTTTTTACAAATAATCCAAAATGAGTAGCAAGATACGATGGAATCATTTTTGAACGTTTTCAATGATAAACATGTCTAAATATCGATCAGAATTGTTCGTATTTGTAAAAGGACATGAGAATTTTTGGCGAATGAAGAAATGGGTTGGAAAAGATTCGAACTTCGCAAAAAATCAAAACAGATCGCAGTTTTTGCTGTGTTTGTGGCTGTTGGCGAGGTTTTTCGTCTTCTCGTCCTGCAATTTTTTCAGCCGTTGCTCTGTTTCACGGGTTCTCTCGCACTGCAGAAAGAAGGTGGGGAAGGAGGAATGGAAAAGAATGGCATGCCACGGCAGAGAGAGTGGAGAGGAATAAGTGAAAAGACCTTGGAATGGAGGGCAGAGACGCAGAGAGGGCTGTGCGGAAACTGAACAGAACAGAATGACTCGAAAAGTATTCAAAGGACTATCTGGGGAGAAGATGTTGAACAGAAACGTGAAGCCTATAAACGAATCAGTATTTTGTGCAATAACGCTGAATATCAAAGATATGGATTACTAGTGAAATTTCATGATCAACGTTCTATAAAGTTGGGAGAAAGCTAATTGCTTGGTACGATTTTCAGCTCGAATATTTTTGAAGAAATTCGCGGAATAAATATGTAGTTTAGCGAAACTTTTCGAAAAAGACAATTAGAAATTCCAAATTCAAAATGTAAGCACAATATCGCCCAGACAACTATGTTTCTTGAAGCGAGATAAGAAAAGTTTGCAATGCTCAAAGTGGAATGAAAAATGAAAATTAGAGAGATTTTGTGAGAAAGGTGAGAAGAGATCATTTGATGACAAATCCACTAAACAAATAAATGAAAACCGTCTACAAACTTGGCAGATTCATTTCATTGCATTTTGCGCTCGGCATGATGCTATCATAGGGTAAAAACTACGATTAGATGAAAAGGTGCATAGGAAACTGATAATTTTTTTACTTTCCAATGCTATCAACTTGAAAATAATTGTTCAAAACTTTTCGAAATGCTAGCATATTCGAAATTCACATAGAAAATATTACACTTGAGCAAGTAGTCTTTGTTCTCAACTACACTAAACTTTGGTGTCGCTTTAGAATTATCTGAAACAATGAAACTTTCTAAATTAGACATTCGCTTTTCGAAAATAGATGAAAACTTAGCGAAAATATCTATGTTATGCATGGCTTAGTTGCCTAGAAACATTTTCACTCTTGAGGCCTATGGCGAGAAAAAAGAAACTGGTGCTGAACAATTAAATGATGGTTACATATAAACAATCTAATCAAAGACAGGTCCTGCAAGATAGATTAAATCTTGTACGTGACTAGAAATTAGAATTGCTATTTCAAAGTATTTGAAAAGGCCATTTCAGACTTCTAGAAGATGATTTGTAAATCGAGCATTTTAAATAGCCTTACATAATCGAAAATATACGCCGAAATTCGCGGCCAGACAAACATCGCAAACATCATTAAACCCGGTGGTTTGTCCGTCTGCATTCTGCAGCATTCGAACTGTCTCTCGCTCGTTTCTCCCTTTCCCTCTGTTCTCTGTCTTTGCAACGCTCTGACGCGCCGACATTTCGCTGCTATCAGTTTCGAAGGCATGCGAAACGCGCGAACTTGATTCATCCTTATTGAAAATTAATGAAAGATGATTTTTCGAAAATATTGTGAACGATTTATCGTCGAAGATCGACTATGCGTAATGAAATTAAAAGCGTTCAATTTTATAAACTATTTGAGACGATTCTTGCATCAGGATTGATAACATTTCATCGATTCAAGTAGTGTTTAACGACAATGTGAGAATCGAACAATGCAATTTACGGATAAATACCTGCTTTTTTCGGACAATACTGTAATGCCAGAAGAGAAGTGAGTTTTCGAGATGAAAATGGTAAGGAATGGGATTTGCTCAAACGAAACATCTTTTCTAGTCAACTGTTCGAATTTTAGAAAATTTGAAGAGTTTCTTAGACATAGTCATCAGTTTGCTGCAAAGTGCATGTATTATCAACCGAACTCAACTCAAGTTAGTAATACTGAGAATATGTCATTATTCGAAAATGTTCACTCTAAATCATATATTATTCTGAGTATAGGCAATGAATAATTATGAAATTTGAAAAAGAAAACTATAAATGATCAATTACCATTAGACTTGTATAGTAAAATTTGATACAAAAAATATGACAGTCATGAACTTATGGCAACACGAATCATGAAAAATAGTATAATTTCAAGGTTTACGCAATGAAAAAATTGAATAGACTTCGTTGAGTATATTCATGAATGGTGCGCACAATATCCCGCTTCCAGTCTTCAGGCCATTCGAAAGATAAGCTATCACTGTGTCAGTCCATGGGTCAACATAAATGTATTGTCCACCAAATCCTGGATGCCCAAATGTGTAGGCTCCCTGAATAACTTTCTTTCTAGACAAAAATATCGTCAACTTGTGATAGATATTAGTTTCATGGTTGTTTTCTATAAACAATAAAAATACGACATATACTGCATTAATATTCTAGAGAGAAATACGTATCGTCTGTTTTCCACAAAGTGACTGTTCCCGAAAAAATAGCGACTTCGCGAGGGTTTTGAATACATTATCAAAACGTTCAAACTGACGACAACTGTCTGCTATTTCCACTTTTTCATTTCTTCAGAGCAGTCAAGTTCTTCATTTATGCATCAAAATTCAAGTCCTCCATCAAGCAGACAGTTGAGGTCTGCTTCGTAGGAGCGAAGAAGTGGGAATGACAGACATTTACCGTCAGTCTGTGCGTTTTGATGATATATTAAAAACTTCCACAAGTTCGTATTTTTTTTTTCCGAAAACGGTCACTTCGTGGGAAACACGATATAAATATCGCAGTTAACAAAGAATTCTTGTATTACCGATTTTTCAGAAGAAAGTTTTATCAAAGTCTCGTTTTTAAGGCAACTTTAATCTTATAACTTACTTGTATGAATGGATGTGGTTCATAGAAGAAGCCATGCCCTTTATTGATTGGCCATAGTATGACTTGTTCGACATGCCAAGACGTTAGAGTTGGTTTGACGATTTTCGACAAAGTATGATTCGAAATGAGCTTTCCAGATAACATGTACGAGAATAAGCGCGCTATTTCTGCAGCGGACGTTACTCCAGTCACTGCAGCTAACGGCAGTGATATAATTGACGGATCGTTCAAAGTTACTTGGTCCTGAAAGGAAATGAGTCTTAGATTATCTGTGGATCCGCAAGACTACCCAGTCTATCCGTAACCAAGGCGTATTCCAAGTCAGTTTGTTTGCAATGTCATCAAATCTTGCATGAAGTACTCCGATTAGTACCAAAAGTCGTGGATCCTGGGTTATTGTTAGCTTTTTCATTATCGGATAGTTTTATAGTACCCTAGCTACATCACGAATGTATTCCCAAAATCCGGCCGACGTCACTTTAGTGATTCTTTTATGATTTTCTTCATTGACGCCTATATGAATATCAATTCCTAAAATTTATCACCGTCGACTTATCTCGCACAACTTCAACCATGTGCATCGGCAATTTCGTCCTTCAGAAACTGCGCCACATTTCTTCGTTTTGGGTCGACATTCATAACGATTCCATCTAATATCAGGCCAAATGTTATGGGATGATATCCTTTCAATTTTGATGACTGTCGTGATTTTCGAGATAGGTCTACCTGAAGCAGTTCCTGGCTCCCAAATCGGCGTTACGTTTGCGATTTTCTCAATGATTTTACCACTTCTTATGTCATCGAGGGATATTTGCTCACCGACAAGATATGGAATTCCTGCCTACGATATTCCTTTATCTCGAATCACATATTGGCGAATTTTTACGCTATGTGTCAGGACATCTTCAATTGTAGTATTTTCTTTGCCATTTGTTCCATATTCAGACCAGTATTTAGTAACTCTATCCTCGTAGTTCAATAGTCCTCGATCAACTAGAACAGCAATAACTACTGAAGCAATTGCCTGGAAACTATTCAATAATTGCCGATTGGAGCGGGAGAAGACTTCATAAAAATTGAAAATCAGCCATATATTAGAGACACAAAAAGAGAAACGTCTCTTCATTCCCAATAGCAATCATTACCCTATCAGTTGTCAATGGTAGTTCAAAAATCGGCCAGTACCATGCGCTAGCCGATCGGTAGTAATTTTTGGGAAAAATGAATCGCTATCCAGCCGGTACTGATCGGTAATACAAAGTACAATCAGTTATTACCAGCTAGATACTGATTAATTTTTTTTCAAAAATTACTATCGATCGGCTAACGCACTAGTACTGACTAGTTTTTTTTCCCGACTACCGTTGGCATTGGTTTGTTATTGATTGATATTGGGAATGTTGACAATTTGATAACCATAACACGTGCCAGTTTAGGATAATTTCTGTGTGTAGACCTTACCTTTGTGATAGAAAACAACGGGGTGATAGTTTTCGGATTCCACCTTCGACCTTCGTTTCGGTCCGCAAATCCTCCCCAGAGATTGACGATCTGTTCTCCACGATGATAAATGCTCAAAGATGCTCCTTCTCTTTCATACTCTGCAGCAAAGTTATGTCTAAAATGGTAATTAAAGATGCTTCTAGATCTGGCTTACCTGAAGACTTCTTCTATTCTTTTGAAACGACGCTTAGCATATCCTCGGATAGTATCGGAATTATCTCGAATAAACGAACTGTAAAAGACGTAGGGACAACTAATTAGGTAGACGAGAAATAGAATTTTCAACGAGTTATCACATGACAAAAGTCGGTACATTTGTAGTGGTTCCAGTTTCGCAAAATGGTATTAGTTCTGCCATAGTTTGGGAATAATAGACACTAACTGATGATCGAAATTTTTGCGAAAATGAGTGTAGAATCGTATAAATTATGAAATAACAACTTCATCTATGTAAGTTATGCGCATGCACACTGCGATGCATGGGTCGAGATAAAAAAGAAATAAAGCCGATTATTTTGTAAGGCAATGCTAGTGGTAAATTATATGCGAATACGAATTATACTAGACATGAAATAATTGAGATTACAAAATATCATTAAACATTTATTAATCAATAATAAGATTTTTTTTAAATCGCAGCTTCAATTATTAATTGGAAAGCATTCATTCAGGCAGGCGAAGAATAGCATGCCATGATGCAGTCCATCATCGATTCAAAGTTGTTAGAATTGCCTCCACAACCGCCATAAATGAATTCTCTGCATTGCCCGGTGCTCGTGTCGAATGCATATCTAAAAATTGGTGGAAGAATAATAATTTTCAAATGGAACTACCTTCTGAAATAAGCCAGGCACGATCCAGTTTCAATCGGCAGTCTGCATCGAGAGTCAGATTGAGCTGTCGTTAGACAAAATAAAATAATAGCCATAAAAAGATAGAATATTTGCATTTTTGGAAAAGATAGTCTAAAATTGATACTCGAGACTAGTGACGCTTCTCCCCTATAAATAGGCAGTCAACAGTGCAATTTCGTTGGTCTGCCGATTTTGATTGAATGGGTTAGTCACCAAAAGTAAATATTTTGAGTGTGCATACAAGTTGCGTGACGTGTGAAAACATATCATTTTATGATTTTATTACAATTTGTACAGGTTAGACAGAGTGAGGAAAAACAATATGTACATAGAAGAAAACCCCATAAAAGTGATTTTGCATCAATTAATTACTGACTACGCCCATGAACCCATAAAATATCGTAATTTTCATGAACTCTTGAATTGAAACAAAAATTCAACTCAGCCTTGTCGATTCTGTTCACACGTCTTGCAACATTCTTCATATGTTTGGAAATTGTTCGCGTTCCCTCCGCAACCTCCATAAGTAAACTGGACACATTTGCATAGTTTTGAATCATAGGCATATCTGAAAAAAGTGAAATGTAATTTAGCTCTTTAAATTTGTAAATTTACCTTGGAAATAGAGCCATACAAGGTCCAGTAGTAATCGGCAAACTACATGGATAGTTGGGGTTGGGTTGCTGAGCTGTCGCTATATGAATTGCCATGATGAGCAGTGAATAGAGAAAGATGATGAACATTTTTCGAGTTTTTCAGCAAATGAGTAATTGTTTGTAGAGCTGATTTCAAGCGAAACCTGTTTTGTGTTTTCGTAATTCACGTGGTCCTTTTATAGCAGAGATTTTGATTGAGAAGTTTCTTTAGGTCTCATGAAACACAATGAGGAGCAAGAAAAGGTAAATATTTTTGGATAAAAATATTTGAATAATCCTAAAGCCTGCAAAATCGTGTGATTCAATGGGACTTGGATAAATCCCGCATTCCAGGATTGCAATGGTTCTGTGATTCATGTGTTTCTAGAAATCTGTATCCTTTCTGCAAAAATCATCATAAACGAAGAAAAAATGAAAATATGCGGTGTTGGCTCACCTAAAATAGAATAATTGGGGAAAACTGCACAAGTGCTAGATCAAACCCCTGACTTTTTGTTATGAATTATAGATTATCAATTTCATTGGGGTTCGATTCAATAATATTTTGCAAAGAATCAAACAATTCGATCCCAAGATTTAATGGATCAAAAGAACGAACAAACATGAAAATGTACTTTTTCATTAAAATCGAATGATCAGGAATGGAGTGAATTTCTTGATAGGCCTCAATGCACGACATACAAAAGATACAGATTTTCTCTAACAGTGCAGAATTAATACATTTAGATTAGATGGAATTCTTACGCTAAAAGTAAACAAGAGTGATTATATTAAGCGTTTATTCACAGAGAAAATCAAACAATTCGATCAACTCAACAAAATGAATTAGGTTGTGTATTCTGAAGAAATTTATTTCGCTTTGCAAGTATTCTGACATTCTTTGAGAGTCTTGAAGTTGTTCTTATTTCCTTGGCAGCCGCCGTAGCTGAACTCGCGACATCTATTGGTTCTCTGATCGAAGGCCCATCTGAAATTGAGCACTTTTGAAAATTGAAGATTTCCATTTTTTATTTTCTCGAATAAATGTCAGCAACTGGTGTTACTTTATAAAAAAATCATTATTAATTCATTTAAAAAAATCTTTCCAACCTTTTTATCAGAGCCCTGCACGGTCCGATGATGATTGGCTGTTGGCAGGGATGCGTTCGTTTTTCAGAAGATTCTCTCGACTTGGTTTCATTGCTGTTACTATCGCGTGCTGAGACGAAAGCGAACACCACGAAGAGCGCAACAATGAGGAAGAAACGCATTTTCTGGAAATAAGATATTTCCGATCACAATGGTTTGGGAGGGTGCACGATATTTGATTTGCTTCATGAATTAATTTTTATGAAACTTGTAAAATGATAATATTCGATAAGTTCAACAAGTTTCACAAATAATATACGCTCATCATACGTGAACGAGTGAAGCAAAACAAAATGCAATGAATTATTTGAAATTTTATGAGCCGTTTTCTAAAAGCACGATTTTATATGGAGATCGTCGATGATAGAAAATCATTAAATTGGTCATGAATTGAGTGAAATAATGAGAAAGAATGAATTGATTAATCATCATCATTCTATTTATAAGCATATTGACCGACTAACAGATGCGAAAAAGGTGAACAAGGAAATCTTGATCCTTTTCATTTCCATTCATGTACTTATGCCCTTACACATAAACAAGCGCATCCCAGGCTGACAATACACCTGTGCAATTCACATAAAACGAAAACAAATCGGCGATGAATAATCACGCAGTTAAGCTAATCGAGCATAATAACACGATAATTTTGGTCAACAAGCCACAAATATCGATTGTTTTGATTGATAAATTTCTTGATATTTCATATTAAAAATTCTAGACGTATGACATTACCTTTTCAACCAATAATTTGATTTTTGATACCATTTGCGCAATGAGCATCACAGAGCAAATTAGAAGATTATCATCAAAATAACACGAGAAGATGGATACGTTGAAAGACTAAAGGATAATTGAAAGTCACTGCAAGACATTAATGAAAAATAGAGAAAAGTCAGTTGACTAATCATTGGAAAAGTTAAAAATCGTGCAACAGGTAGTAACATTTAGCTGGTCCCAAGATAATTCGATTAGAGACTTGATAAAGTTATGAATCGCTCTCTTCATTGTTTCATCAGAATCAGGTGGATTGTTATGATAGTTTTCTGACACTGATATACTCACTACGCATCTGAAATTTATCTCGCCATACTTCACCGACTAAATTGTTGATTTACTCAGGTTGAAGCTAAATTCGTGTCAGATCATTTTACCTGTATTTTCTAGCTTTATTTTCCGAATAAGCCTACTTATTCTTTAGTGACACTTCACTGGCTCAATTTACAGAATGGTAATGCACTTTTTCAATTCGAGATTTAGAATGGCATTGTTTTTGGTAGTAGAACAAAGAAACAAGAATCCTGTTTTCTTACCGACCTAGGCAGACTTTTAGTCCAATAGGAAAATATAAAGTGGGGATCCGTAAAGCTAATATTTTCTATAGAAAATTGACGCGTAAACGGGTTCGGAATAGGGCTTTAGCGGGGAATTTTGACTTAAGGGAGCTCGCGTTAAGAATCCAATTCAAACCCTGCCTAAGTCCGAATAAGATATGAAACATCAATTCATATCAGTGTTGGGCGGAAATTCCGTTTCTCGAAGTTTTAACATTAAATCTTCGTTTTCGATTTTCGAAATTTGAAAATGCACTTTTCGTCCACACCGATCCATATCAACCTTTTTTATTTATTAATTTATATTGTCAAAATTTTGTTTTAATTTTAGAATAACACGACACGACCTCCTCGTCTTCTTAGCCCTGAAGCTATGATCATTTATTCATTCACGGTTCAATCTATAGGCATTATTATCAGTCTCGTCGCTCTTTTCGCGTTGCTCCGAGCCAAAATATTAGTGAAAAATCCAATCTTTGTCTATGCAATGATAATGCTTGTAGTGAATATAATTTCTGAAATGCTCGATAATGTCCATAATTTGCCTTCGTTCTATGCAGGAGAATCCATTTTCTGTAAGCAATTTGTTATCAACTGGATATTCTAGTTTCGACTTAAAATTTTGAACAATTGAAATATCGAATACACAGCAGCGCAAAAATTTTGGACACTAACCTGATTTTGAGAATCAAATATTCACCGGGTCATGTTGATTCAATGCTGGCAAAACTCGGCATACGGTTATAGCTTGATAACTTTGAAAATTATACCACTTTTCAGTTGGTTCTGTACAAGATAATCCGATAAAATTACTTTCTAAAAGTCGCGCTGTGTACAAATTTGATCTCGTCACTCTATATGATAATCCATAACTGAAGATTCAAAATGCATTGCAATTTCAGCTCCATTTATGCAGATCGTGATGATAGCATCGATAAATATACAGTATTTCTTGGATCTGTTCATAATGGTAGTGTTCAGTATTCTGCATTTAGCGGCTATTTTTCTACCTACCAAATTCAATCAAATGCGATATGCATTCATGTTCATTCCGATCAGTATTGTTGTTATATTGGCTATTATTTGCACATGTACGTCATCATCTATTTTTATTGAAATTACTTTACTTTATACAGGATAACTTTTCACAAAATAGCCGTGTCATCAAAATTCCAAATGTTATATTTTTGTAGAATTATCAATATTATTCCTGGCTCGTTGAACTTTAAAATCCTTGAAACACATCTTTGTTTTCAAAAAAGCACAACTCTCGATGAAGCTAGAAAAACCACGATAAACTCTTAGTTATTTAAGCTCAAAAATTTTAGGCCCAATACTGGCATTTGATATCTATCGGTATTATTCGTTTGGTGCTTTCTGGTATTTCGACTTCAAACATCCGTTTACTCAAATTTACGTTTCATTCAATCTGGTCTTGCAGGTTCAAAAATCATGCAAATTCTTCAGAAACCTCAAAGTTTAGGTATTTTGCGTTAGTGCTCTGATAATAATTGACGTTCTAATTATCTACCATTTGTATTCCCTGAAGAAAACTCACAAAAACGCATTTGTTATTGTGCAGGTAACATAACAACGCCTGAATTTCTATATTGACTTATCTCTGAATTCTAACATTTTTTGAACGAAGCGAATGTTTACAGTAGTAAGTTAATTAATCTCTGATCACTAGAATTCGCACAAAAATTAGGCTTATCCAAAATTAGACTTCATGACAACACGAACTGCTAAAAATAGCTTGATTACTTTATCCTGCATTAGTAGTTAGATAAAATTTGAAAGATCGAAAATGATATGATAAATCATAACAATATTCAAGAGAATCATGTTAATTCTTTAGTCGAATAAGGGATTGAGCCGAGAAGCAAAGCTGACGATACATTTCACGATTCTAGCATCTTGCTTCATATTTTCATCCTTTTGTTTCTACGTGCTGACGAAGTAGGTTCAAAGATCAAAATAATTCATTTATGATTACTTTAATTAATCGATTTAGAAAATTAGGAGTTTGGCGAGTCATAACGACATTTTCAAACACTTTGAATTCGAGCAAATGGGCATTCTATTGTTTCTGCAATGATAAAGTGAGAATACAAATAAGGAAAAAATTATAGAATGGAAAATTAAGATCCGAAACTCGTTGAGATGCTTTTGTTGCAAAAAGAAGCAAATCGTGGTTGGATCTTCAGACCGATACACACATAATCGAGACCCTACATAATTATGATTCAAATTGAACTTTATTTTTCTAATCGTCTTAATATGAATTCAAATTTAGATCTGAAAATTGATAAATTTATTATTCATCCAGAGCCAGACAAGTAGCATTCACATACATGATGTGACTGATTTCTGGAATATTTTCACAGAATCGTGAATTATCACGTTAAGATCAACACGATAAAAGATTGAAAATCACTTTTCATAATTAGCAATTCATCTAGAAACATTCACATCAACGCGTATTGGACAAATATATTCATTGAAGTCATCCAAGTATAAAATATGATTAGTTTAAGCGCTCCTCCCTGATATTTCGTGTCCTTTATTGTGCAGCACATTCTATTGCATCAGACAATCTCATCGATTTTTGTAGTGAGATGTTTCTTTAATTTCCTAATTGTATTTGATTCTCATCTTTGGTCCTATTCAACAAATTGTACACACTTTTCAGTAGTTCATAAGTTTCTGTTTTAGTCGAAAGATAAAAAAATGGATTCTCAAATCCGTCCCGAATTTATTCGGATTTATTCAACAGTCGCGCAGTCGATTGGGATCATAGCCAGTTTGATAGCACTATTCGGATTGCTGAAATCCAGAGTTGCATCGACAAATCAAATATTCGTCTATCCACTAATCATGCTCCTTTGGAATATTCTTGCTGAAATATTGCCGATTATTCATTATCTTCCTTCATACTATGCACAGGAGTCAATATTTTGTAAGTAACGTTTTGGAATTTAAAAATGATGTTGAAAATGAGATGAGTGTTGATTTTGATAAGGAAGCGATTTTTCACACTTCTAGTTTGCTAAATTATGCAGCTTCTTTTCACTCAATCAATTAGATAATCTACTGATATTTAGCTCCATTCATGCAGAACGTGCTCATATTCGTACTTAACATGCGATATTTCACCGATTTATTCACTCTTCTTATATTTTCTTTGCTGCACATCGTTGCAGTTTATTATCCGATGAAATTCAACAACATGAAACGAGTCATAATTTATCTGCCTCATGTGGCCATTTCAATGCTAGCTTGTGCATCCACAGGTTTCTAAAAATCACATTATTATTATTTCAGAGAAGTAAAATGTCATCCATAGCTCGAAGCGAACCCACATACACGAAAATTTGACAACTCGTGAAAACTTTTGAATGCATCATCAAGACGCATTTTATCTGACGATGATTCTCTGCTATTTCCACATTTTGTCTGCCTCGGTTTTTGTATTTCCCTCAATTCTTCATCAAAATTCGATCTCGTTATCTATCGATGAAAGTAGAGATTTCTGGTTGAGAAATGAAGGAAATACCTACCTAAACTGAAGCAGACGAAAGGTGACAATGGCATAGATTTTTCTTATCAGTTTGTACATTTTAATGATAAATTAAAAATTTCCGTGAATTGATCATTTTCGTGGGAGAGTTCAATTCGTAGTATTTTAGTTCCAATGTTGGTTTTGGATATGTACAAATATTATCCTGCAGACGCATTTTGGACTTATGATTACTCAAATACGTATGCGCAAATCCACGTTATTCTAAACATCATAGTTCAAACGACATCGACTGTATTCGTAGTTGTCATCGATGTCGTGATTATTCATCGGCTGTTTGCACTGAAGACATTTCACACTGTTGCAATCGTATCGATATCAGTGAGTTTAGAATCATTTTATCTTTCAAAAATAAGTAAAACGTTCGCAAAATATTCAAGACTTTCCATGGGATGAGTCGCGAAATGAAACTAGCACTGCATTTTATTCTACTTTCGTCGTTCTTCATCTGTAACTCATTATGTTATTACTTCCTATCAAGGTTCAGTTAAAATCCCTTATCCGTGAAAGTTTAAACAATTTAGAAAGCCAGGATTAGCTAAACTTGTAGTTCCGTTTATATCGACGCTAAATGTCATGAAATGGGCGATATACACAATTGGAAATCCCAAGGTATTTTCGACCAGTTGCAAATAATTCTGGTATTGCTTTTATTCAAGGTTCGTCGTGCTATTTTCTGTTGGAAGAATGGACAAAACCGATCAAGTATTCCAAATTCATCTGATCACAGAACAACTAAGCATCAAAATCAGAGGGAACAGACTAAATGCTGAAATCACCTGAGAGTCATTAAATTTTATAGGTGGTTCAAAAATAAATCCATTACATTATATCGAAATTAGTTTTTAGCTTGTTCACTTTTGTCTTTCGCTGACAACCAATTCCTAATTATTTCAAAGCAAAATGAAACTATAGGCTGAGTGTTGTTCTCACGAGCCTTTCAAAATTATAAAATTTTATAAATTCTCCTTCGGAGAACAGTTCGCGCGTAAGGCATGATGGGGTCAAACCTTATCATTGGGACGGAGCCCAACCCTGCCTGCACTTCCCTTTCCTGGAAGGGCAGCTCTGAAAGAGAACCACCAACAGTAACAGCAACAGCGGTTTATTTATTATTATTATTATTATTGATTTTCTTTCGAATAGTGCATAAATTATTGTAAAACAATTAACTCGTGTTAACTTTCGATGGACTAACACCTCTCCTCCTAACAGCATTTCACTATCGTGTTCGTAATCTCTCTTACAGCGCCAAGAGCGGAAGTCCTGGAACCCAACCTTTCGACTCTTACCCTATCATCTCATCCCTTCTTTCCCCTCTCTTCACAAACCCTACAGACCCACTCTATACTTATTCCTTTCGCCTCCCGGTTTAAATGTAGTTACAACTTTGAATGCCCATCAGTTGCAAATTGATAACATTTCGGGAATTTTATCTCGAAAATGGCGATAAGCAAGTTTACAAGTCGCTCTGGCCTGACTATTCTTCGACGACATTTTTTAACCATTATAATTCGATTTTATTTGCTCTGTGGTGGTTTCAAATAATCACTTGCGAATTTCGACTCGATGTCGATGCTGTTGAAATTGGCCCGCAAGTTCCAAAATTCGCTGATCAAGAGACCCCTCATCACTAACATCATTAATGGAGGTAACTTTTTGTTGAGATTACTTTGACAATAGGATTGAAACAATTTCGAATCTAAAATTAAGAATTTTTGAGATGATATTCTGAATGGTGCTAGCAGCTAGCTGTCATAGAAGTCCTTTTCCTAACGAAAATGTAATTCGACCGAGTTTTAACTGAACAAAAACTCATCTTGAAAATCTGCCAAATCTTGAATAAAATGGACGAGGGATTTGCTGATATTCATCCCTAAAAAACCAAAATTTAGTTAAAACCGAAGAATTAAGGTTTTTGGCTTTAGGATTTTTGGCTTTCGCTGGTGACGGTATAGCTCAAATGGTTATAGAAGATAATGTGAAGTATGACCCGAAACGTGGCTTCCGGTTCCTCATCTTTGGCTCCTTTCTTATGGTAAATTGTGCAAGTTTGAGCCAAATATCGAAAACCATAATTTATTTGGGCTGTTCCTCTTCATTACTGGTATCGGATTCTGGAGAGAACCGTCAAAACTGGGCATCCGAAGATGGTTCCTTTGAAACGATTGTTCTGCGATCAAGTATGCAAATGGGATATTGATCAATGGTACCTTGAGTTGTATTGACAGATACTATTTGGACCTCCATTTGACTTTTCTCAACTCTTCATTTTACGAATAATGGAAGGATCGAGTCCTGCAGAAGCTCTCGAACAGAACAAAAATGATTGGTGGTCGATTTACAGAAATACTGTCAGGGTAGGATGATTTTTACGACATTAAACAAATAGAAACGGAATCCATGCATTTTTCGAGTTGAAAAGAAGACTTTCAAACCTTTATTTTTGGCCATTACGATAAGACTTTGATCATAATCTTTCAATATAATTTAATTTAGTTTTGATGAAGTATTGTTATGGAAAAAAAGATCTCTTTGAATCGTAAACTCTCTGAAACACGATATTACAAGCTGATCTTCAAAATTACAAAAGAAAAACACTTTCAGTTTTTCATCTGCGTGCAGCTAGTCAACTTCTACGTGCTTCCTCTCCACTATCGAGTGTTTTGGGTTCAATCTGCAGCACTGATTTGGCAGACTTACTACTCGTACATAACACAAAAGAAGAGGGCAGAAAAATAGATCGCAACGAATAAATATAATTGATCGAAATTTCTACAATCTCGAAAATAAATAAATAAACTAGACTTCGGCCGGCCGCTTCGCGGCCGAGTTTCAATTTTAATTCAATCGAAAATGTTATTTGAATTATTACAAAGAAATTGATTTTAATTTGACTATTTTGAATTAGAATGTGATTTGGAGTTTTATATAAATTTTGAACCTGAACTTTGATTAGAATTTGGTCTGGGGTTTTTTATCTTGACTTCGACCTTTAATTTGTATTTGATTTTTCAGAACTGGTTCCATTGAACCCCTCTAATTCCATTTCGATCCTAATGATAATGATCAATTCTTTGTCAAGCATTTGCCATTATGCATTTTGAATATACGATAATTTGTAATTTTATTTATCTGCATTTGGAATTCCCATTCTCATTGATACCATTTCCCACTATCTGAAGACCATCCTTCAAGGCCAAGATACGTCGGATAATGACGACCCATTATTCAATTTTTCATCAAGGAAGAAACTAACGGTGAAGTCAAAAATTAGCATTTGTGTTAGTTAAAAAATCAAATCGCGATCAAAACTATACGTTGGACACGGGTAACGATTACTTTTCAAACCATCTGTGGGTTTTCTTGCTCACAATCAGGTATCGAGATCTAAGCTCAGATACATTCAATAATTTTACTAAAAAGGAAAGATGTCAGATTCAGGTTCACCGTACCTGGTTACCCTACTTTATCAATTTTAGTCATTTGCCTATCAATTTCTGTAAAAATAGCAAGCGCATTCTGTTCATATGTAAATACCCACACTTGTGTAGTCTAAAAGTGAAAATAAACTTCAGATTTCCTGTGATCGATTATCCTTTTTCACCAGTTTTTGTTATTTTCTCATCAAAAATATGGATTTTATTTATTAGAGGCTCACTCTATTCAATTCACTCTTTCTCTAACCTCTCACCTTTCTTCCCAGTCTCTCCCTTTCCCGCCAAGTCGCCTATCGGACACTGCCCATTTATTCTATAGTTTATTCTGAATAAGTGAATACTGCATACATTTTGCAAACTCGCTCGCTCAGGCTCCGCCCACTTTTTCCTGCTCTGCGAATTGCGTCATTTCCTCCATTTTCAAATGAGTTTCGCAATTTTTTTTTCGATTTTTCTTGACATTTTCGCGAAAAATCTTTATAATTATATCCTAATTATCTCTCTGATTGACCAATTAACCCTCTTTAATGTTTGCTGTTCATTTTTCTTGTTTTTTAGCGATTTTTTCTCTCAAATCAGAATCCATTTTCATGAATCAATTATCGATTCATTCAAAGTGCAGATGTTGTCGCCGTCATCAGGTTATTAGAATTACAAGTTAATGGACAGACAGTCGCTGATCAGACGTTTTCATGAAAATTGTCAAATTTGCACGAAAAAACGAAATTTACGGTCGAAAAATGAACAGCAAACACTAAAGAGTTAATTGGTCAATTATCTGGTTAATTAGGGGCAATGTTCAATTAGTTGGAGACAATAAACTAACTACTTTTCGTTTTCAAACTTGAAAAATCAAAAACACGTTATTTCTGACGATAAAATGGCTCAAAACGATGAAGCATCGCTCTACAGGGTTAATTGGTCAACTAGAGAGATAATAGGATATAATTATAAAGATTTTTCGCGAAATGTCAAGAAAAATTGCGAAACTCGTTTGAAAATGGGAGGAATGACGCAATTCGCAGAGCAGGAAAAAGTGGGCGGAGCCTGAGCGAGCGAGTTTGCAAAATGTATGCAGTATTCACTTACTCAGAATAAACTATATATCTTTCTCTCTCCATTTATCTGGTATTTTTTATTTTCTGTAGAAAAATCCTTTCGATCGATCAACCATCTCTTATTTCAGTCGATCTTCGACGCGCACAAATTACTGAGCTTCTGGGAGATCCATTTCGGGCGGTGCGGCTTGGCTTTCACCAAGCTGCAAGACAATAAGCTAGTTGGCGATCCCGAAAAACATGTGAGTCTTTATCATTCTTTTTATCGATTATTTTTTATTTAATTTATTTTTATCTTATTTTTTTGCGAATAGTTTATTAAATTCTCTGCTTGAGGCGCGCGTTTAGAAATCATATAATTTTAGTATTCTTTTTATTTAAATCTAAATTCATAAATACACATCATTCATTTGGCATTGGTCGATTTTTATCTTTATCAGCATTTCCGCTTTTCATTTTTCCTCATTCATCCACTTCTAACATTACTTTCCTCGCTGCTTCGCTATTGCCAAACATTTCCATTGACCGTCTTGAAATCTACGATACCCTGAAAACCTGAAAATTATACTTCTAAAATACCATGTAAAATTGACATTTTGAAAAAAAAAACTTCACTAGTCCTTCCAAAATATTTTCTGTTCAGAAAACAACTTCAAAGCAAATGCACATTCAAAGTATTACTTTGATACTAACCTTTGGCGGCCGCCAGGGCCTAGCTGAATTTTAATTCTAATTCAATTGAAAATGTTACTTGAATTATTACAAAGAAATTACTAAAGAAGCGAAATTGATTTTAATTTTGGCTATTTGAATTAGGGTATAATTTTGAATTTTATATGGATTTTTGAAGATGATATTCGAAAACCCCTTTTTGTGAATGAATTTCCGTCAAGCGAAGAGCGTGCCCTCCCTTTGCAGTAAATAGAGCAAAGGGAGAGCGATCTTGTAAGGTGTTTGTTTGAATTTTCGGTTTTCAAGCCGCTCTATCTGAGAATTCCTCGTAATTTTTTTTTGATTTTTTGGTCTCAAAATGTTCAGAAAAATCAAATACACATTCTGCCTGATGAGTGTGGATGCGCTGCACGTGTCAAGCGAGAACGAGCGATTTGAAAATTAGCTGTACGTTTTAACCGGCTCAAGTCAGGTTTCGGGGACATGTTCCGGAAGCAAAAATGTTCCCTAGGCTTATATCTATAGTGGAAAAAGAAAATAGAAAAATCGCTTCGCAAAATTTCTAGAAATTAAAACAGATTCTCCGTAATTCTCGAAGCTGTCCGGACCAGAGATACCAAATTCGTTTCTGAAGGGGTATTTGGGTGTTTTCTATCTATATTTGACCTGGAGAACACGATTTTGGGGCTTTTTCCCCGAGTTTTCAAGTTCAGGTTCGGGTATCGGGTCCGGGGGTCAAAATTCAAAAGTCATTCTTATATCCCAAATTGTATATCATATTGTTCAGTTCGACGAGATGAGTCGATTGGTGCAAAC